>VZRI01012674.1:309-27737 GCA_013397515.1 Upupa epops | reverse complement strand
TCTGGGCTCCTCAATTCAAGAAGGACACACAGCTGTTGGAGGGTGGCCAGCGTAGAGCCACAAAGATGATGAAGGAAGTAGAACAGCTCCCTTATGAGGAAAGGCTGAGGGAGCTGGGTCTCTTGAGCTTGGAGAAGAGGAGGCTGAGGGGTGTACAAATTATTAATGAGGGGTGTACAAATCATTAATGTGTACAAATATGTGAGGGGTGGGTGTCAGGAGGATGGAGCCAGGCTCTTCTCAAGGTCATCTAGTGATAGGAGAAAGGGCAATGTGTGCAAACTGAAACATAGAAGGTTCCATATAAGTATCAGAAGAAACTTCTTCCCAGTGAGGGTAACGGAGCATTGGAACAGACTGCCCACGGACATTGTGGAGTTTCCTCTGGAGATGTACAAGACCAGCCTGGATCTGTTCCTGTGCGACTTGGTCTAGGTGTTACTGCTGTGGCAGGGGGATTGGACTAGATGCTCTTTCGAGGTCCTTTCCGATCCTTAATGATTCTATGATTCTATTTTGTGTAAATTTTAATATTTTTACATTGATAAATAGACTTCAATTGTATTTTCAGTCAGGAGAATGCTTGCTGTGTTATCAGCACTTCATAGCACAGATGTAATATTAACCACACAAATTTAAAAAAAAGAAATGTTCTGATTAAACACCTTCAATTTCTGCATCTTGTCAAATATATTAACTATTTCTGACCTTGTAGTACGAAAATAGGGTTAGGAAGGTAAGTAAATCTCAGTTAAAAAATTTTCCCTTCCAAAGCACTAGTGTAATTCTGCTTCCCTCTGTACTGAAATCTTAAGAAAGCCTATGTGTTTGACATCACATCAATCAGCCATTTGTCTTACTTAATTGTGCTTTCAGTACCTATCTGAAATAATTTGTAAAATCACTGGTGATACGCTATAGCATAGCTATTTTCAGCAAGGTATATACCAATGCAGTTGTAACCCTGTTTATTCCTGAAAAGAGCAGGGACAGTTGGAGAGGAAGGATATATTTAACAAGATATAATTATGCTTTCTACAGATCTCCTGAGGTAGAATAACAGAATTGCTTAGATTGGAAAAGATCATTAGATCATCAAGGCCAGCCATTACACTTACTCTACCAAGCCCATTGCTAAACTATGTCCCTAAGTACCAGTTCTGCACCATTTGTGGACAGTTGCAAAGTGGATTTAACCTCATTACCACTTTTTGTGTCTGCCTGTCCAGCCATGTTTAACCTAGCAGAGTGTGCCTCTGTCCAAGAGATGGGCTGCCAGTACCATTTGTCCAAAACAATACTGTGGGAAATTGTGTGAAAGCTTTACTGAAGTCTGAGTAAAAAATGTCCACAGTCTTTCCCTCAGCCAGCAGCAGGTTACCTTGTCATAGAATGAGATCAGTTTCATGAAGCAGAACCTCCTGATTAGGCCTGATTGCGTCTAAGTGTTTCATAATGGCATTCAAGATTATCTGTTCCATGACCTTCTCTTACACTAATGTCACATTTACAGGTCTGTAGTTCCCCAAATCCTCCTTCCAATCCTTTTTGTAGATGGTTGTCACATTTGCTAATCTCCAATCCCCTGGGACCTCCCTGGTTAGCCAAGACTGGGCTTCAATATACAGGATAGCATTTTACCATTGCACATTACACAGTAGTCTACATTCAAGGCCTATTTTCAAAGACATTTTTATGAGACCATGATACTTCTGGAGAAAAAAATAAGTTCAGCCATTAAAAGAGATTTCTTCAGGACAACCAATTATCACTGCAATCAGCTTTTCATTTGGATGTTCAATATCTGTGCCAAGAATGTAATCTGTGCTTCCATTGCCGCCAGTGAATATTGGGAACCTGCAATAGGGTATTAATCATTGCATCCCAGAATCAGTGTCTAAGAAGTAGATCACTAATGCACATCTGTAACTGGAGTGATTTTTTTTGCCAGAACCTGCACCTGCTCATCAGTTATTTCACAATGGCTCAGTGGTATTGGAGAGAGTGCCTGAAACATAACTGCTTGTGCTTTTATCTGGCATACTGCTGCTGATAGCTCTCCTCGAACTATAGGGAATGTTGAACCCAATGATAGTTCATGGAAAGACCTGTTTGTTTACTTAACTGTCTTCATAACACATATTATTTTAATGCAGATAAACCCATGCTTATGATAGCGTACCAAGATGAACCTCACCAAATTGAGACAGTGGTGGGCAAGGCCCTCCACTTTAGATAATGTTCCAGCCAGCTCAGAAACCCAACTGGACAAGAGCACTGCACTAGAAGTGAGTCCTCTAATCCCTATTCCAGCAGAGACAACTCTTCCAACTATACTCCCCCAGAAACAACTCCTCCACTTATTGTTCTGGCTAATTTGGCAATGCTCAGAGACCAGGGCAAAGGAAAGCCAAAAGCTGAGCAAAAAAAAAAAACCAAAACATCCTTCTACGAGACATAAGGGTGCCAGAGGACAGCCACTGGTAGAGGAATTATTTCTAGTGGAACCAACAAACCTGGAACCATTGGAGGAGAATCTGCTGAACCATTTGAAGAATAGTGTAGGAGGAGTCAGAACTTGAGGAAGAAATACCACCAGAGGATGCAGAACACCTGGGGGTTGGGCTGTTGGAGGAGAACCACCTGAGCCAGCAGCAGAGGCAGTTGTCAGACCTAAGGTGAGAAAAAAGACCAGATTAATTTTAAACACCTGTACCAGGCCAAAGAAAGCAAAAACTAAGATTTGCACCTGAGGACATAGGTTTATTTAGGGCACATCAAGGAGGAGCCAACACATTCTACAAGTATGCCCTTATCCCTGAGTATTATAATACCCCTCAGATCATTAGCCAACTCCCAGACCAGAACTGGGAGGTTAAGGGAAGTGACAAGTCATGAACCAGTGGGTGATATATTTAATTTCACTTCTGCTTCACAATGGATAGCACTTTCACAACCTTCTTCAGATAATGAGTCCACTGAAGTTGAGCAATCCACAATCAGGCAGTTCATGCTTTTAAATGCTACCTCTGCTAGGCCTTCAAATACTGTTTACAGTCTGAAGAATTTAAGGAAAATCAGAAAGGATTATGCTTGTCAAGGAGATGAAAGTCCAATGACTTGCCTCCTTTGATGCTGGGACAGAGAAGCCCATGATGTGGTCTTGGACCACACTGAGGCCAAGCAACTGGGAGCGTTGTCGAGAGATGCCAGGGTTGACCAGGAGGTTGTAGTAAAAAAGACTCAAATATTTCTGTGGACACACATGCTCTTGGCTATGTGAATCAGATTTCAAACTAGGGCCAATTTGGGTTGGTGTCCTTTTACCTGGATTAAAATGGAGCAGCATATTCAGCTCCTGAGAGAAGTGGCTTATTGAGAAGGGTTATATGAGAATGGGCCCGATACAGCCTATATTGGACTGGATCCAAATTGGGTGCCATGTGGGAATGCGCTGTTGAACCAACATTCATGGTTACTTGGTCATGGTGACCCCAACAGGTGGGAGAAGTCATTGCTCACTTAAGACAAATTGAAGAATCTGTTAAACACCTCATGTGGATTGCAGCTCTTGTTAAGACTTCTGAGCAAACTCTTGAGAGAAAACTTGACTTCATGTCCAAAGACCTTCAGGAAACGTGCTAGAAAGCTCAGTCAATCGAAGGAACAACCAAAATCTGTTGAGGAACTATTTGACTCTAAGGATGTATGAAGTCAGGAACCCCAAGAAGCCAACACTAAATAAAACCAACCAGCTGGAACTCACCACACAGCAGATCAAAGCACTGCAAGAGGTGCTTTGGTTTGCTTTAGGCCCACTGAAGAAAGCAGTGAATCTACTAAGAAGCCACTATCAGTCAGTAAGCAGATACAGTCTGCTAGTCAACAGACCCAGGAGCTCCAATTGGTTCATGCTAAAGGAAGCAGTGAATCCATTCAACAGCTGCAATCATTCAGCGAACAGATGCAGACTGTTAGTCAATACATAGGTTTCATTGTAAGCATATTCAAGAGCTGGAGGAGCAGTGTGTTAACAGAGGAAACAGGAAATCTGTTAAAACCATGCAGACAACTCAAATCTCTGTTGTTTCTAGGAGACAGTCGAGGGAAGTGAGATCACCTTACCCCCAACATAGATCACCAGTTCAGAAAAACACATTTCAAAACCCTATGTGGCAGATTTTACCTGATGGAGGAGAGGACATGGCCAAACGGGATACACAGCCCATAATGGCTCTTATTGACAGAGCTAAAGAACTAGGCAAGAGGAAGCCTGTTCTTAAGTCTGGTCCCTCCAAGAAAAACGTCACCATTCACTGTGCTGATCAAAAAGCTCTAAGAAGATGCTCGTCAAAGCCCGAGATTTCCCTAGAGGATGACCTGGATGTAATAGTCTACTACTCAGACCATTAGGGGTGCCCTGCCTGAAGTCAGGAGGAGAGAGATACCCAAGAATATTGGAAAATCTGGGTTCAATGGCCTGGCACGTTAGAAGTCAAATCTCACAGAGCCCTTGTAGATACTGGTGCAGAAGTCACCATTATATCTTCACATCACAAAGGACAGATTACTACTGTAATTCAGGGTATTGATGGAGGTGAGCAAACTTTTACAAGGAGGCTGGGATAAGTCTCACAGGGTGCAGATGGAAAACCCATGCTATTGTCACAGGTCCTGATGCTCTGTGCACCCTAGGCATAGACTTTCTACAAGGAGGACAGTATAGAGACCCTAAAGGGTATAAATGGACTTTTGGTGTGTCAACAGTTGAGAAATGGATAAATTTGGACAATGATCCACAATACCTGGCTTGAAAGACAGCACTTCAGCAGTAGGCTGCTTGTTAATAAAGGATGAAAAGGTCCCAATTGCAATGCAAGTGGTACATCACCAACAATCTCACAGATCAAGATTTTCTGGTTCCCATTCAACAACTACTTAATCAATTAGAAAACCAAGGCATTACCAGTAACACTCAATTACCCTACAATAGCGCTATATGGCTGGTAAGGAAGTCTGGAGGCGAATGGAGGTTGACAGTGGACACCTTCTTTGAGTGCAGCAGTATCTGACATCTTGGAGCTTCAGTATGTACTAGAGTGCGAAGAAGCTAAATGGTACACAGCAATAGAGATTGCTAATGCCTTTTTCTTCATTCCAATTGCGGCACACTGCTGACCTCAGTTTGTTTTCACCTGGAGAGGTATCCAGTGTACCTGGAATCAATTACCACAAGGGTGGAAACACAGTTGTACTATCTGCTATGACTGAATTTATTCAACACTGGAAAAGGGTGGAGCACCAGAATATTTGCAGTACATAGATGACATCACTGTATGGAGCGACTCTCCAGAAGAAAACTTTTGGAAGGGTTAGAAGATAATCCAAATCTTGCTGAGAGCTCGTTTTGCCATCAAGAAAAGCAAGTTAAAGGGACTTGCTAGAGAAATTCAGTTCCTAGGAATCCAGTGGCAGGATGAGCATCCTCACATTCCCATGGATGTTGCTAATAAAATAACATCCATGGCCCAGCCCACTAATAGGAAGGAAACTCAAACCTTTCTAGGAGTGATGGGATTCTGAGGAAGGTGTATCCCATGATATAGCCTGATTGTGAAGCCTCTCTATGAAGTAACTCGAAAGAAAAGAGTCTTCAATAGGAGTCCCGAACAGTGAACTGCTTTTCAACAACTCAAGCGAGAAATCACTCATCGTATGGCTTTGGGATTGGTGCAAACTTTATCAGATATTAAGAATATTGTCTGCACAAGGGCTGCAGATAATGGTCCAATCTGGAGCCTTTGGCAGAAAACTCCAGGAGAAACAAGGGGATGACTCCTAGGAATTTGGAGTTGAGGGTATTGCTGTTTGGAAGCTAATTATACACCAGATGAGAAAGAGATACTGGCTGCCTATTAAGAGATTTGTGTGGCATATAATGTGATCAATACTGAAACACAGCTTTTCTTGATACCTAGACTGCCTTCCTGGGATGGATGTTCAAAAAAAACCAGTGACTGTCAACACACTGCTACTGACACCACCAGCAAGTGGGTTGCTGTGATTACTCAAAGAGCTAAAATTTGACATCACAACCGTCCTGGCCTGGTGGAAGTAACCACCCATTGGCCAGAAGGCATGGATTCAAAAACCCCACCTGATGAGCCAATAAGAGATGCTGGAGAAGCATCATCCTTCAGAGAACTGTCTTATGATGAAAAGAAATTAGTTCTTTTCACAGGTGGATCCTGTCATGTAGAAGGTAACCAGCAGAGGTGGAAAGCTGCTGTTGGAACCCTACTAGAAAAGTCACAGAAGTAATTGAAGGAAAAGGAAAATCAAGCAATTTGCAGAGGTCAAAGCAATCCAGCTTGCACTGGACATTGCAGAATGAGAGAAATGGCCAAAATTTTATACTGATTATGGATTATCCTGGATGGCTGCCAATACTATTTGGGGTTGGCTGAAAGGGTGGAAGAAGAATAGTTGGCTGCATAAATTTGGCTGCCAATTTGAGCTGCCAAACTCTAACAAGATGTTGCTTTCACTGGAGGTGAAAATTGGTCACATAGACACTCGTGTGCAGGGCTATTGAAGAACAGCAGCACGATTGTGAAGCAGATGAGGCAGCTGAAGTTGTTGCTAAGATTGATTTAGACTGGGATCATAAAAGCAAACTATTTTTAGCTCACTGGGCACATGATTCCTCTGGCTACCAGGACAAGATGTTACTTATCGCTGGGCTAGAGATAGAGGAGTGGATTTGACCATGAACACTGTAGTGCAAGTAATTAACAATTATGATACTTGTGCTGCCATAAAACAGGCCAAGAGGGTGGAAACAATTTGGTATGGAGAGAGATGACAGAAATACAAGTATGGAGAAGCCTGGAAGAGTGACTTCATCACTCTTCCTAAGAGTCTTAAGACTCGAGCAGGCAAGCAGTATGTGTAACCATGGTGGAAACTTCTACTGGATGGTTAGAAACATACCCTACAGTTAGTGCAAACAACTGGAGCACCATAGAAAGTTTGGAGAAACATATCCTGTGTCAACATGGCACTCCAGAAAGAATTGAATCAGACAATGGAACACACTTCAAACCAAACTGGTTGGCGACTGGGTTAAAAGCCATGGTATTGAGTGGATATATCATATTCCATATGATGCACTTGCATCTGGTAAGGCTCAACACTAAAACAGCCTGTTGAAAACTGTTCTTAAAACCATGAGTGGTGGAAATTTCAAGAACCTTGAGGAAACCACATGGATAGTGGGTGGGCAGGGGATAGGGTAACTGACCAGGACCTGCTAGATCAGATCTTCTACACACAGTGGAAAGAGATAAGGTTCCTGTAGTTCATGAGAATTACTTGCTTAGCAAGACTGTATGGATTTCTTCTCCCACAGGAGAGGGAAGACCTCTTAAGAGAGCTGGTTTTGCTCAAGAATCTGAACATACCTACCGGGTTATGCAGAAAAACTGTGAAACACATTGCGTTCTGCAAGGGAGACTGATCCTAGCTGAAAAATGAAATCCAGAAGTGAGTGCATGGAAAATACGAAGGGTGGAATGTTATGGTTTTACAGGAAGCAGTTATGGTGTTTTTCCATACACATTCTTTTCTGTCTGAGTGAATAAGATTTATGCCTCTCAAGATGGGATGACAGTTTTACAGTTCTGGATTGGAAAGGTTTATTGCCACTCATTTTAACCTTCTACCAATTGGAGAGCTTGTTGATCATTAATTATTGGATAAGTTGACAGACGAGTGGGACTTTCTGCAAAGTTATAAAAACACTGTGCTTCTATTGTTCAGGGGATAGTTGCCTCATATCCTGTGAGGCTTGAAGGAGCCACTGCCCACTGCCTCACCTGCTTGCCTTGCCATGGAGATAACAGCTGCTTCAAGGGAGAGAGTGAGAAATCATGAAGCCATTAACCACAGAGCTCTGTGAGCTGCAAATACCTTCTCCTCTTGCACATTAATCCATTTCCTCAAATTTGCTTTGCTAGGACCCCTCGCCAAGCCATGAGGTCTGAAGAGAACTGTAGAGTTTGTGAGGAAATTGAAGAGTTCTTGATTTCTTGTTCTCTCTCATTCCCTTGGCGTTCCTGTGAGGGAGTCTGCTTGAGTTATTTTCTGCTGTATGGGACTCAGTTCCGGCACAGGTTTATCTCTGCAGTGGGAGTTCTCTCCTTTTACACACCCTGTACTGGTTGCATGTGGTGCTCTGTTTCTCTCTCTCTCTCTCTCTCTCTCAATCTCTCTGCATTTCTGAGTCTTGGTTTCAATCACTCCTTGCTCTGCAGGGACCTTGCCTTTGGCAGAAGCTTTCTTCATAGTGGGGATTAGCTCCTTGCCTTTTCTGCCCTCCTTTACAACCTTTCAAAAGGGTTGTTCAGGGATAACTTGTGATCTTGGAACAGTGCCAAGGGGTGGGGATTTGGGTGGTCTAGAATAGTTCCTGAAGTCCCAGGAGACATCAGGTATCTACCCACCTGTTATAGTAAAGGATACCAACCACCGAGTAGAATAGAATTATTATTACAATTTTATTTGATTAGAAAGCAAAGCAGTGCTGGGCGGCCCCAGGAGACACAGCTCCACAGCGGTCTCACACCTTCTGATCAGATGTGGCCCCTTTTTTTCCTCCCCATGTTAGTTTTGAAATCGGTATCTTCCTTCAAGATTTTCTTTGTCTTGCTCAGGGAATTTTCCATTTGGTCCATCTTGACCTTTGGGTTTCATAACCCCTTTCTTTACGCAACATCTGTGCCCTTGATGCCATAACAATACTATATTTACAGTTTGTGGTTTCTTAGTTTCTCAAAATGTTCCTTGAGATAACAGCCTTTGCAACTCAAAAACATGTCGTGCCTCCTAAAGTTTTGTCTCAATGTTTTAGTTACCAAAATAATATGGGTTACTCGTTACACACCCACTTTCATCACTTCCATAGGGGGAAGAAGCCAGGTATTTGTCCATCATTTATTATTTCCTGCAGGAACAAGTCTGAGCTGGGGCCCTCTGGTGATCAGTGACTAGAACAACAGCTTCTAGAGATAGAACTTAATTTATTATCCTATAGAGCCACCCAGTGAACAAGTGGCTATAGTACAACTCCTGGAAGACATCCTCTCGAGAAGCTAAAATAGCAAATCCCAGAGAGAAGTGAATTTCTTATCCTGTAGTGCCATAACATGAGTGGCCACACTGCAACTCCACAGAAAGGTTGTTTATCTTAAAGTCTTACCTTTGTTTAGATTAGCTTTGTTTTTATCAGCTGTTTTTATTATCTTCTCTCTGGTTTTGTCAGTTTATCTTGTTTGTTTATCTTAGTTTTAATAAGTATTTACTTCTTGTTCCAGCTTCTTGACTTATTTAATTGAATTAATACTTCAGTAATTGGGAATTATTTATATTTTTATCCTTACTTCTAATTGGAAGTAAGACTTCTGTTAATGGATCATCCTATATGTGGCTAAATCATTACACTGTCAAAATCATCTGTTTTTCTTTTTTAGTATCTGAACCATGTTCCCTGACCTCACTGGTATGATGTGATTGCTCTGTCTCCTTTGAGCTGCCTGTGCCTTAGAGGAACCCAGAAAAATACTTTCTTACTCTGTTATTTTCCTCAAACATAAATATATTTGTAACTTGAGTAAATTAAGAGCCTGTCCTTGAATTCGCAGGCTGTGTGTGTTTGCCTTAGCACTACTGGGCTCAGTGTGTGAGTAGGTGCTGTGTATTTAAATAGCATGGGTTCATCCTTTCTGAGAGTTGTGTGGCAGCTTCTGTAGCTAAATTTGGAATTGCATTGCCACATAATGGTCCTAAAGAATAACTTTCCTAGAGGAAATGGTATGAGATTTGCTAAGAAATGTATGGATATCTAGCATTATGCAATGCCTTTATGCTTAACATCACAATCACTGATTTGTGCCTAGGCAAGTAAAACCAGGCTTGCCTGTATGCAACTCATGACTTGATTGTTTTATATGTATATCAAAATTTAGCTGACGTTGTGGTGTCAGGTCATAGGCTGGAGCTGATGATCTCAGGGGTTTATTCCAGACTCATTCCGGATCCAGACATGTATTTCATGCCTTAGCAAATCGGCTTTTTTCCTTTCTTTGCTTCATGATCCAAACATGGTATCATTAAAACAGTTTGGTGCTTGTGTTTCTTCCAAATAGATGTTGTTCTGCTCCTCTTAAGGAAAACAGATTTCTAATAGCAAAACTTATTTTAAATTTGATAATCACCTGTAGTATTTTTGACAAATGAAATATTTAACATATTCACTAAAATACATGTTTCTTCTCTATTCTCTTACTATTCTATTTGTATATCAGCACCAATACTTAGATTTTGAAGTGTAACTTTGTGGGAATTTCCAAGGAAAGCATGGCAAAAAAACATATTAAATTACCAGGGTTTTTTTTATTGGCTATAATTCCATTTAAGAGAACATCACACCATTTACCCATAACATGCAGACAAAAGTAGCAGGCAAATAAACAAAATTCACACTCACAAAGCTTCTACTTTAAATCATCTTCTAGTTGTTTGGAGAGTATTGCATGCACCTGAAAGGAAGCTGGTGAGCATTTCTACTAGAAAATACATGGCTAAGTTGAATTCTGCTCTGTGTTTGAAAGACAATGAGAAAAAAGAATTTTTGAACAGCACCATGGAAACAGTTTTGCTAACTCAGTGCTTGAAGAAATAGTTGCCTTGGTGACATGTATTCAGAACAGGTACAGACAGCTTTCAGATATGACACTATGTTGAGGTGACAATAGGTAATTTATAACAATGCTTATTCTAGTACAATAAGCTTGCCTGAAGAATGTATTCAACAGCATTGGCATGGTCTTTCTTGATAAAGGAGAGGATCTGGGAGCAACCTATGTCAACATATAGTTTGGGAACCATAGACAGTGGAACTTAGAAGTGATTCAGTACAAGATTTTATATTTTGTTTTATTTATTTTAAACACAAAGCATTCATAATTAATATTGCAATCTGATTTCATATGGCTTTCTCTAAATATAAATGTGAGTTCACAAGGTCAATGGCAAACTAACTTTCCCTCCACATGTGGAGGATCTTCGACTTTGTTTTTACTAACTAGTAAGGTCTTTGAGCTGTGAGGGAAAATGGCTACAGTTTCTAGTCACCAACCTCTCTGTGTAAATAAAAAATAGTTAAAAAAGCAAGAGACTCCTTTTACCTGAGATTGAACAGACCTGTGATACAAATAAAACAAATGCATGAAAAAGAGATATTCAGAATACAAACAATGAACCATGCTTCTCTTTGGTCTTATAAAGGTTCTTCAACACCTGCTTGAGTACTGAGGGGGAAAGTGTCTGACATGTTGCTTCTCACATCTATACATGAGCCAGAGTTGTCTGTATCTTATGTTGCCAGTTCAAAATGGGAAGAGAAATGGAGGGGCAAAAGGAAGAGTGCCAGCTTCTCAAATCTACTCACCATGGCTTAGGCACTTCAGGGACAGTGGAATGAATTGAGGAGAGATCCAGAACTCAGGCAAGATGCCAAAGTTATGTGAGGCAAACCCAAACAAAACCTTCCAGTACCTGTGGTAGAACTCCTGTCATGTTTCTTTATTGAAAGAAAAGGAAAGTTAAATGGAAATTATACCTCACACCTTGTTGAACTCTCTGGTATCCACAGAGGAAAAGCTGCTGTGGATTTGTGAGCTAAAGAAGTGGTAACATGGCTGGGTTAGGAAGGTTCTGCAATGAAAACTACTCGGCTAACGTTATTTAACAAATAATGTAAGAAATAATCTTCCCTTTCCCTCTCTCTGTGAGCCTGGCACAAGGCCTAGCAAATTCAGCACAAAGTTCTTACAACCCTTTTTTGGGTTTGAATTCAGATGTTCACATAGCTCAGGTGTTCAGCATACAAGGGCACATTTTTAATGCTCTGAAGCCAGAACTGGCACTATCTACTTATGAAATTTGAGCACAGACCACACAGGATCCTGATTCAGACCAGTCATTCAACAGCAGAGCTGCTGAGGCCAAGTTAAAAAAATACCAAATACCTTCCCTTCTCTCTTCTCCCTTTCTTCTCTTCTTTCCTTATCTTCCATACATATGTGCACATACATGCACATCAAGCTGTCAGGGGACTGTGAAAAAAATCAAACATTTGTCAGTACCATTATTCAAGGAAAACACCAGGCAGAAAATTCTGATTCTATGTCAGGAGTAGTACTTGGTTGGATGAGGAATTGAGTCCATGAGGAGGTCTAGGGAAAGGTCAATAAGCAAGTGGTAGATAAAGGCTAAAGGAAAGAGGAATGAACTCACCCTCTTTATTTGTCTGTTCGTGGATTCCTCCAGCACATAGCCAGGGAGAAATACAAACGAATGTGTTTATTTTAGTAGTCACTTTTCTGATAGTTCTGCCTATGTATTAGAGGGGACAAGACACAGAGATTAGTCAGATAATTTCAGAATTATTAATGCTGGTATGTCTGACTTTATTACAAATGAGTGGCTGAAGCAAGGAGCCAGACTCTGCCTTGTAGCTTTCAGGGGTGTTGGACTTAATTTCCTCTCGCCAACAATGACAACTGCTACTGCCTTTTTTGACAGGAGAGTTTTCAGTTCTTTGAGCTTTACTTATATTGGCTTAAGTTTCCAGTTGTTCATTTTGCACGGGGTGAATAGGACACTCTCCCTAGAAAATGGTAAATTGCTAAAGACTGCTGTGCTACACTAAAGCTTTGATTCAGGGAGTGCTCTAAGTCATTAAAGTTTTGGCAAAGAGACACTCATCTTGTTTTAAAAGAAAGTTGGGGCAAAAACCCCCTAAAGATATTCTCTGAAAGAGTAAAGAATGCCTTCTCTTTCCTCTGGGAGGCACTTGGCAGCTAGTACTTGAACAAACATGTCTTATTTGTAGATGCCAATTAAAATAAGTTGCATGTTTATCATCTGGTTTTGAACTGTTGATCAATCAAAATTCCTTAACCTTTACATTGAATTCAATAGAAACTTGTGTTTGAAGTTATTTGTGAAGAAGCAAGGACTATCTTAACTGAAAAAGAATTAAATGAAGAGGGCTAAATAAATATATTTCTTATCTTTCATGATTTTTCCCTATTATGAGACAAAGTCAGAGATTAAAAACTCACTGAAATTTACAGATTTATTCCATTTACCTCAAAAGTTGATAAACACAATTCAAAATTTCTTAATCAGGAAAGTACTAAGATATTTTCCTAAACTCAATTCTACTATAGAAGTTCAATTGAAGTAAAAGCTTAATTTAGCTACATAAAAAAGGTGTATTAGATGGCTTTCCTTCATGTTGTCAGTAGAAAGTGTGTATTTGCTTACAAATATATCCTATGTAGTTAGGAAATTTTTGTTTCTGTAAGAGTTACGAGCTGTGCTATTTCTGCTAAACAAACCCTGAATCATTTGCAAGATTGTGAGACTGAGATGGCATCATCTCACAGTAGCAACTTCTGGTTCATCTCTTCAGATGAATAGCCAGACGCCTGATCATGAGGAACAGTGTTCAAAGTATGTCTAACTATATATGTATGTCCATATGTGTATGTATTAGCAAATCAATGACTTCAGTAGAATGTGGATTATCTATACTTTCACTTAATGCCTAGACCACTCTTTTGAGAAGTTCTCTGTATCTTTGTCTGGGAAAGGCAACAAAGATAATGGTGAGAAGGAGATTTCCTCCCACGCTACCAGAATTAAGTAATGCCACATGCTGTCACAATAACAATTAGCACAGCACTGCCTTCATAATAAGTAAAGATTGAAATCTATGTTTACAGCTGAAGATGCTGGGTGGGGCAACTAAGTAAGTGACCTCCTCAAGGCAGAGAAGTAATTTAACAAGATATATAGCAGGCCAACTCCTGTATTCTGGATCTCTAGTGCCATGGTTAATATTCAGGCTACCACACACTCTCCCACACACCACAGAAAGGGAGTGTCTCCCTCTGTGCAGAGACAGTTGCAACAATATACTACAAACCAAATGTCTGTCCTGCAGGCACCACTGTTGATGCACATCTTGAATGTGGCACTGGGCAGAAAGAGGGAGCTTAATCTGACCAGCCTAGGTATAGAATCAGCAGTTAGAAGGGATATCTAGTTCAGTCTCTGCCAGAATGGACTGAGAAGCAAAGGGACTCCTGATCCAAAGGTCGTCTAGTCCAACCCACCCCATCTTCAACTAGATCAGGTTGCACAGAGTAGTGAATGGAGTTAATCAAGTTGGCAGCTAGTTAAAACTGGTGATCCCAGTGCTCAGAATTGAAACTTGTTCTC
Organism: Upupa epops; assembly: GCA_013397515.1. Lineage (NCBI taxonomy): Eukaryota > Metazoa > Chordata > Aves > Bucerotiformes > Upupidae > Upupa > Upupa epops. The sequence goes on along the minus strand of VZRI01012674.1, from coordinate 13,385 downwards.
TTTATCAATGATCTGGATGAGGGGATTGAGTGCACCTCAGCTTGCAGATGACTCCAAATTTGGTGGGCATGTCAATTTGCTTTAAAGTAAGAAGGCTATACAGAGGGACCTGGACAGGCTGGATAAATGGGCCAAGGTCAGCTGTATGAGGTTTATCAAAAGCAAGAGCTAGGCTCTATTCTTCAGTCACAACAACCCCACACAACGCTTCAACTGCTCTGTGACCTTCTTGTGCAGAGAACCAGAGTAGAGTAGAAGGGGAGAATCACCTCCCTTGACCTTCCAGAGACACTTCTTTTGATGCAGCCCAGGATGCAATTGGGCTCAAGGTTTCCTTGCTGACTCATGTCAGGTTTTTGACCAGACTTCCTCTGCAGGGCTGCTCTTAATCAAATAATCTCCCAACCTGTATTGATATTAAGGATTGTCCCGACTCAGATGCAGGACCTTGCAGTATCTTGTCAAACCTCATGAGAGTCACACAGGCCCCCTCTCCAGTTTCTCAGGTCCCTATGGATGACATTCCATCCCTCTGACATATCAACTGCATCACTCAGCTTGGAGTAATCTGAGAGTGCACTCGATCCCACTATCTGTATCATTGATAAAGATATTAAGCAGCTCTGATCTCAGTATGGACCCCTGATGAACATCACTTGACACCAATTTCCATCTGGACATCAAGCCATTAACCACTACTCTCTGGACATGGTCACCCAAGCAATTCCTTATCCTCTGAACTGTCCAACAAATCCCACCTTAATGAGAAGAATGGTGTTAGGGGACCATGTCAAAGGTGTTACAGAAATCCAGGTAGATAACATTTGCTTCAAAGGAATGCCAGAGCACCATGACCTCTTCTGTGGTTTCAGTTGTCTGTATCACAACTCAGTGACCAAATCTGCTCTTCCAGGTTAAGTATATGGCTCATTCCTAAAGTAACTTGACCCTTGCTTAGATTCTCAGATGTTTAACTTCTACCAGTATTTGAGGGCAGATAACCAAATTATTCCACAGTTCTGAATGATGCTAACAGTGTGTGCCATGTGTGATTTACTTCCAAATGTGTCTTACCTACATCAGTGATGGAATTTAAAGTTCTGCTTCCATAGGATATTCTTTCCAAGAGCAGATGTGCTCAACAAAAACTGGCTAGTGTGAGCCAATCAACAGGAACATTAATAATAAATGCAAATAATTGCTATCAATAGTAATAATATAATTAAAATAAAGAGACCACTGTTCACACTTAGTGAACACTCCTTCCCACTTAGGATGGAAAAGCATGTAAGGTTGTTCCTTTTCTATGCTTAATGTACAGTTGCCTTATTTAATATATATAGTATTATGGCTTATAATAAAAGTTGTGTAATCTGCTGCTTTTATATCTTTACATCCATTCAGAGGCATATACTGGATATGACTGTGTACAAAAAATGAGTGGATGAATCTTGCAGTGGAGGTATGGGAAAGAGGCAATCAGAACAAAATGGGAAGCAAAGGGACCCCTAGTAAGCAATAAAGGACAGGGGGAGGTGGAGAATATGTGGTTGATGGCAAGATAGTAAATCCCCATTGGGCAAAAGAGAAATCCTTTGCAGTACTGTTAATGCCCATCTAACAGTCTGCAACTATTACTTCTTGAACATGTCCTGCAGGGGCCCTGGTAGGTATTTGATGACTGTATCCAGAATGCTTTCTTCTCCCTCCTCCTCCTCATCTCCACAGCCAGGAGGAATTGCCTTCTTTGGACGTGTCAGACTCCCTTCAGCATCAGCTTCCAGTGCAGCCTGGGCCTCTGCTTCCTTTTCTTCCTTCTTCTTTATCCCATACTGCAGGAGAGAGATAACATACTGTCAGTCAGTCATGGAACACGATGACTGATGAAGCTAGCCATCACATAGTACCTCATATTCTGTGGTATGGACATCTGAGTTAACATTCTGCTTTTGATAATTTACACAGACACACAGATTATCTATCCTAACAATTCCACACTAAACACAACCCACTGGATGGACAGCTTTCACAGGACAAATGCTCAGATCACTCAGCAACAAGCATGGGAGAGAATTTGTGACTATAAAGTGATTGGCCTAGCAAAGGCAATACAAGCTCTCTGTTAGTAAGATTTAGAGGTGCTATTGTACTGGTTTTGATCCTCCTCTTATGTTAAAAAGTCTGATGATCAGGACTGTCATCCATAATGATTTTAAATTGCACCAATAACATTTTATAGGAAAGATTCATGGATGTCACAAAACTTGAAATTGTCAACAAAAGAAAGAAAATAAGACAGGGCAAGACAGGTAGACTGCAGTGAAAATAACTGCTTCTTCTACTCTTGTGTGAGACATCCTATGCAGCCTCATTCCTGTTCTCTTGATATAAGTGTGAAAGAAATGCCTCTTAGGAAAAACAAGTGTTGCTGAGAAACTCTGCATTTGTACACTGCACTCTATATTTCTGGGGGTAAAGCTAACTAATCCTGTTTAAATTAAAACACAACTGCAAACAGAATGGATCCCTAAAAGATGCTGCTCCTATCAAGAAGTAAATGTTTACCACTAAGACTTCACATGAGTAACCAGAACCTTATTTTATAATTTTATACTTAAAATGCTAAATTTAATAGAAGACTAGAGTGAAACAGGCTAGGGACATATATGCTGTAATAGCTCAGTGCTCACTGTGACTAGGACTTTCTTTCCAATTGCTAGTCTGAAGGCATGTCTAAGGAAAACAATTTCTGTACTACCAATTCTCATCACTCCTCAGTCTGTATGCATTTCAGTAACTGTCAGTTTTTGCTGCTATTTCCATAAGTGTTTGCAAAGAAATTTTAGAGATATATTGGTGACACTTTGGGTTTAGCGAGGAAAGCTGATTTCCGCAGCCAGAAAACTGAACCAGACAATTGCCTATTCAATACCATAATGACATCATGCTCCGTACATATAAGGAGGTGGCTGCAGAGCATACAGTTTCCAACAGTGGCATGCCAAAGCAGATCTTGGCACAGTGATGGTAAGCAGTTCATTGTTTATCACGTGCTTTATTATTACTATTACTTCTTGTCTTTGTTGTTCAAATAAATAAGCTTTATCTTAATTCACGTGGCTTTACTTTTACTTTTTCTCTTCTCCCCTCAAACTTCCCTGTGGATTGGAAGGAATAAGTGAGTGGGTACATGGTTTAGTTGCCACCTGAGTTCAAGTTATGAAAGTCTTGATTCATAAAAAGAAATAAACTCAAAATGTTACATAAAAGTCAACAGCAACAAGGATACCACCAGGCTTCCCTATTTACTACAAAATTATAGAAATTACGGTAAGAGTTTGAAGGGACCTTTAAAGGTCATCTACACTGGATAAAGATTAGATGGATGAACTAGCACAAAGAGTAGTGGTGAATGCTTATAAATGTAGTTGGCTGTCACAAGGGGTATTCCCCAGGGCTCAGAATTGGCACATGTTCTATTTAATATCTTTATGAATTATCTAGATGAGGGGTAAGTGAACATTCAGTAAGACTGCAGATGACACCAAAGTGGGTGGACATGTTAATCTGCTGGAGGTAGGTGTGTTCTACACAGGGATCTAGACAGTCTGGATTGATGGGCCAAGGTTAATTATATGAGTATCAACAAGGCCAATTGTCTGGTCCTGCATAACAACCCCATGGTAGGCAACAGAACTCAGGGTGTGTGGTTGGAAAACTGCATATAAAGAAAGGACCTGGGGTTATTGCCTGACAGTCATCTGAATGTGAACCAGCAGTGTGTCCAGGTAGCCAAGAAGGCCGACAGCATCCTGGCTTGTATTAGAAACAGCATGGATAGCAGGAGCAGGGAAGTGATCATCCCCTTCCACTCAGCACTACTAAGGCTGCACCTCAAATATGTTCACTTCTGTATCCCTCCCTATAAGAAGGGCAACGAAGCACTGGAGTGTGTCCACAGAAGGGCAATGAAGCTCATGAAGGGTCTAAGATCAAGAGAGGTTCTTCTCCCCCTCTGCAATAGGGAGACTGCACCTGAAGTGTTGTGTCCAGTTCTGGGCTCCTCAGTTCCTGAAGGACACAGAGCTGCTGGAGGGTGTCCAGCATAGAGCAACAAAGATGATGAAGGGAGTAGAACACATCCCTTAAGCTGAGGGAGCCTGATCTCTTTAGCTTCGAGATGAGGAGGCTGAGGGGTGACCACATTAATGTCTACAAATATGTGAGGGGTGGGTGCCAGGAGGATGGAGCCAGGCTCTTCTCAAAGTCATCTGGTGATAGGACAAGGGGAAATGGGTGCAAGCTGGAACACTGGAGGTTATATTTAAATATCAGAAAAAACTTATTCCCAGTGAGGGTAATGGAGCACTGGAACAGGCTGCGCAGGGAAGTTGTGGAGTCTCCTTCTCGGGAGACGTTCCAGACCCACCTGGATCTGTTCCTGCGCAACTTGGTCTAGGTGATCCTGCTGTGGCAGGGGGATTGGACTAGACGATCTTTCGAGGTCCCTTCTGATCCCTAATGATTCTATGATTCTATTGTGTAATAAGTAACCCAAACTATTTTGCTAACTAAAACATTGAGACAAAACTTTAGGAGGTATGACGTGTTTTTGAGTTGCAAAGATGGTTAGCTCAAGGAACATTTTGAGAAACTAAGAAACCACAAACTGTAAATATAGTATTGTTATGGCATCAAGGGCACAGATGTTGTGTAAAGAAAGGGGTTATGAAACCCAAAGGTCAAGATAGACCAAATGGAAAATTCCCCGAGCAAGAGAAAGAAAATCTTGAAGGAAGATACCGATTTTGAAACTAACATAGGGAGGAAAAAAAGGGGCCACATCTGATCAGAAGGTGTGAGCCCATTGTGGAGCTGCGTCTCCTGGGGCCGCCCAGCACTGCTTTGCTTTCCAATCAAATAAAATTGTAATAATAATTCCATTCTACTCGGTGGTTGGTATCTATAACATATTGCCTGACAGTCATCAGAATATGATTCATCAGTGTTTTCAGGTGGCCAAGAAGGCCAAGAGCATCCTGGCTTGTATTAGAAACAGCATGGCTAGCAGGAATGGGGAGATGATCATCCCCTTCCACTCAGCACTATTGAAGCTGCAACTCAAGTATCATGTTCAGTTCTGTGCCCCTCACTATAAGAAGAACAATGAAGTGTATCTATGGAAGGGCAATGAGGCTCATGAAGGATCCAGAGTCCTGGGAGGAGTGGCTGAGGGAGTTGGCATTGTTTAGTCTGGAGAAAAGGAGGCTGAGAGGAGTCCATACTGCAGTCTATAACTGCCTGAAAGGACATTGCAGTGAGGAAAGGGACAGCCTCTTCTCACTGCTGGCAAGTGATAGGACCAGAGGAAAAGATTGCATGCTGTTCCAGGGGAAGTTTATGCTGTATGTTAAGAGGAATTGCTTTACCAAAACAGCTATCAAACACTGGAACAGGCTGCTCAGTGTAGTGGTAGGGTCACCATTCCTGGATGTGTTTAGAAGGAATATAGATGGTAGTGCTGAGGGACATGGCTTAGTGGTGACCTGGCAGTGCTATTTCTAAGGTAAGACGTATAATCTTAAAGGTCTTCTCTAACCAAAGGTATCTAACCCAATCAGCATGAAATATGCAGGGACATCTTCACCTAGGTTAGGTTGCTCAGAGACCTGCTGCGTTTAATCAGAACAATTTAATTTTTTCAGAATGTTCCCACTTGATTTGTCAAGAAACGGAGGCTAAGCTCTTCTGGTTTTGTGATCACTGATGAAGCCTCAGGAGGTGTTCAATTTCTCAGTGTTCAGCTGTGCTCCAGAGGCCATCTGCACATTTTAAGGATGCTTCTGGTCCCCATGCTTACAGTTCCCAGACTGTAATGAATACTCATCTGCTCATGAGTTTTTCCTTCTGACTACCCATCTTTATGCTGGCTCACACCTGCCTGCTCCTGTCCTATGCCACCCGTGACTTCACAAGCACTTTCTTATTTACGTCAAATACTTTCATTTCAGATATATTAGGGAGAAATTTGACCTTTATGCAGAACAGAAAACACATGTAGGCTTTCTGTAGCAGCTCCCAACTTCAAAATGCCCTTCTTCAAAATACCCCACTTCAAAATTGTAAAAAAATGCTCTGGAAAAGCCATTTCCTTAGGACTGGATTTTAATTAAAGTACCAACATGTAATTAAGATTGCTTTCAGTGTATCAGAAGAGTAAAGTATCTTACTCAAACTCATGCAACACTTTACATGAATAAGCTTAAAAAGAACTTGAGAAGAAAATCATCAAATAATTATTTTAGTATGAAGTACTTGTTATTCTCTAGTGCCAATAGCATGGAATGGCTAAATAGATATGAAGTAGATACTCTTTTTAGTCAGACTCTGAATAATAAACAGGTGAAATGGCTCAAAGAATTGTGAATAGATAGAAGCTAGGTTGTGAGCAGGGAGAGAAGTGAAAGCATGAGACCAGCCTGCAACTGCAAGGCTGAGTCACTATGTAGTGAGAGAAGAGCAAGATAAGGATGGACCAGACTATGAATGGCCTTGGCTTACTGCTGTTTTTCTGCATTCCATGCCAAAAATAGTTTGTGCCATCTTCAAAGGGGAGAGAGCAGAAGAAAATAGCACTCACAGCAGGGGATAAAAGGGCACTCAAACATAGATGTTGTGGCTGATGGCCCCAATCAACACCTTCCCCTCCATCCATGATCCAAACTATGCTGAGAAGCTGACTAAGATGATGGTTGGCAATACCACAGATCTGCAGGTCGAAGGAGGAAGTGGCACAGAATGCCAGACAATGCTGCAATTGGGACTAGTGATCAAAGTTATTGCCTATTTTACATATTACATATGTAAATATGAAAATATTACATATTTTCTCTTTCTCCTTTTCTCCTCTCTACACTCTGAGGATGGCATCTATTAACTTTAGTAAATTTGACTTTTATGCAGAACTATGGTAAGAATTCTTAATTTGACCCAAGCAAATCCATGAACCTGAGTCACTCCCTTTCCTTTTTCTGACTGATTGGAATGTGACATCTTTGCATGATTTTCTCTCAATTTTTTTCCACAGAGAATAAACAAAATTGTTTACAAGTAAAATAAAAAAATGTATTGATGCTGTTTAGTGGAACAAACTCAGACACTACAGTATGCTAGGAGAGAAGAAATTTCCAAGATTATATATAATAATTCCTGTATTGTATGCTAGGACAGCCTCTACTGACATGTTTCTTCAGGAAGCCTGTACTAATTGCTCTCTACTGGTTGCCTTCAGAGAATTACACAGTGCTAGACAGACCTTAGTTCTTACAGGATAAACCCACTCTTACAGGAGAGCTGCAAAATGGGGCAACATATGGTCTGGAAAGAGATTTTTATCGCTAAAAGGCATTAAGGAAAACCAGAATCTATTGTTCCAGCTTACTGGGACAAATGCCTAGCACAGAATTTTTTCTCATTTCCTACATGTAAATGTGGCACACAAATACAAATGTATTTTGGACAAGAATATTTTTCTCTTGGAGAAATATGACATTGCATCAAAAAGGAATTTTTATAAAAAGAAATCTGCTTTGAGAATTCAATGCTATTTAAACTTTGGTGGTGTTTTGTAATACTTTACATTAATCAAATGTAATGTCATTCATAGATGAGTAAAATGGCATTTTTGAAGCTAGAAATAAAAAAAAAATCACAGAAAATCTTAATATGAGTAGAATCTTTACAAAGCAACTTAATGTCTTCATATGAAATCTTTTTGATTAACTCAACATACAATTTTTACAAAAACATAACTGAAAACATTCTTTTAGATGCTCAGGCTTTACTGAAGATTTCTCAATTATCTCAAAAAAGAAATTGAAGGTTGAGAAAATACCTTTTTCTTTTCACAGTTTAACCCCATAAAATTCAGTATCTGAGCACGCATTTCTATCACTACCTGCTTAACTTTCACACATGCCAATGTATTGTTAGCATGCAGAATCATGGACCAAACCCACCACAATGAGATGCTGACATATTTTAGTGAACCATTTTGCTGCTCCAAAATCATTCCTATGCTGTTGCACAAGTATCATTTTCATTGTGTCATATGATTGTAAAACACTAAGGGATTGGAGTCATCATGGTGGAAAGAGCAAGGATTATGCTATTGGTTTACCCCACACTCATTAACTGCATGTCAGGAAAAGTATAGACTAACAATACCTTCAACTTTGTCCCCATATCTTTTCTTCTCTATGCTTCTGCTTTTCACTAGAAGCCAAAGTTTGTGCATAAACTAGAAACATACTGGAAATTTGATCGAACTGCAGCAGCAGTAAGTATGTCAAGGATGGGGGAGACCATTGAGACAAGGTGGATCTGCAGCTAAAACGTCAACCCACCAGAAATATGCTTAGCATTTCTCATTACAATCTAACCATTGCTTACTAAAAATGAACTTATAGATCTAGCAAATATGTAGTCCACAGAATGAATAAAACAGTAACATCACAGCTGACACCTGTAGAAGTAAGAAAATTGCAGTCAAAGTACAGGTGAGTGGTTAACTTTGTATCACATTTTGAAATGTGACCCCTTAGAAGTGATTACCTGAAGAAGCTAAGGAAATACAGCAGGGTATTTGTGAGGGATGCATGGTGGGACAAGAAGATTATCAGTGTTGAGGATTCTGGAGTCTGAGAATAAACTGCTTCTAAAGTGAACATCTTTCCCATTTACATGCCACGCAGGATTCCCCTTGGAGCGCCCATATTCTAGATGAGTATTTATAAGATGAACAGAGGTTGGGTTAACCATAGCACAATAAGCATCACATGATGCTAATAATATTTGCTACAACTGTATGCTGCCAAGAATATTATACCTACTCACTAATTACAGTTACTCACACTATTGCATCTACTATTGCTGTGATTAAAGTATCAGATTTTACAATATGTACATACTTTGCAGGTCAGAGTATCTTTGTTATGAGGAGAGGCTGAGATAGCTGTGTCTGTTTAGCCTGTTGAAGAGGAGAGTGAGGGGAAATTTCATAAAACCTTGTAAATATCTAAAGGAAGAATGTCAGGCTCATGAGACCAGGCTGCCCAGTGATAGGACAGGGGACAAGGGGTTTAAAACCAGAACACAGATAGCAGATTCTATTTGAACATAAAGAAATACTTCTTCACAATGTGGGTAACAGAGCACTGGAACAGGCTGCCAAGACAGGTTGTGGAATCTGACTCTGGAGACATTCAAAAATTCACCTGGACATGTTTCTATGTGAGCTGCTCCAGGAGAAGATGCTCTGGCAGGAGGGTTGGACTAGATGATTTCCAGAAGTACCTTCCAACCCTTACCATTCTGTGATTCTTTCATTAAAGTTATTTTCAGTTCTCCCTTTTCTTGCTTTCAGACACCTGGATAACCAGGGAATAAGGACTGGTACTCTTGGTACTATGTAATTCTGTCCTGTAGACCAGACTTGCAGCATCAGCTGCTAGGAAAGTAAACAAGACTTTTTTCAGCCCTCGAAGCAGAGAAAGGAACTGCTACATTTGCTCGCTTGACTCGTTCACAAGTCTTATTATCAGTAGATACAACTGACTTTTGGGGTGTATGTGAAGACTACAGCAGGCAGTGTAATGCAAATAAATGTTGTAAAGTCTAGCTAGGATAAACCTATGTAGTTCTGAACAGCAGGAATTTTGTAAAGGAACAGCATGTCCCAAGTGGACAAATCTGGCCAGCATTTTTTATGGCTGGTAGCTGCTGTCAACTAAGTCTTCTTCACTGTAGCTGCATTTGGGTGATTGAAATCTGGAGATATGTGTAAAGCCCACAATACACCTATGGACTACCTGTGGTGCTATGAATTGTTCATTCCTGGCTGTTTTCACTGGACCACCACCAGCATTGCTCTTATTTCTCTCAGGAAACATCTCTTCCTCACTGTTGTAGTTTGAGCCTGACAGGGTTTTTGTACTGAGGGTAGGGGGCCAGAACGTAAGAAATTTTGCAGAAGAAAACTTCCCCCAGTTCTAGGAAGAACCTACCTCTGGGTCAGCCAATCAGTGCCTTTACAAATGTATATGTTTGGGAGGAGAAACAAGTTTTGGTGGACTTTTAGTACTTGTATTTTTCCTTTGGCTTAATGTTGTTGTCTGGGGAAATGGGGGTAGAATACAGTCACACAGTGGCCCAACCCCATGCAGAGGAGAGAGGAGGAGAAACACTCATGAGGAGTCCTTGTCTTGGAACATGGTGGGAATCAGTTGTGGACAAAACAGAGTTCTATCTGTGGACATGGAGGATGGTATGCCAGAACAGAAGGACTAGTCCTTAAAAATATCCATGAACTTCTGGACCCACAGAAAAGCAGATGGCAGGACTACAGCCCATGAGAGCTCTGCCTTATTAGAGAAGTGACTGACTGCTCATGATGCTTAGCAATTACTACCAGCCAGCATTGCTAGGTATGTGCTTGCTAATGTTCATCATTTTTTTGTCTTGTTCATCACAAGCACTTTGTCAGGCCAGAGGATGAAACCAGTTCAGAAACTGAAGCCTAAGTGGCTAATTCATTTCAAGCTCAGCTTTCAATAGGTAAACTACATGACCTCTCTGCAACTGATCTCTTCACAAATACAAGAGAGACCCATAAAAAGTTCTGAGTGTCAGTCTTTTGTCTAGCATGTTGCATTAATTTCTCTATCCACATGTCAGCTTTTGTCATTGGTTGATCAGTTGATCAGGTCCGAGATGACCCGATTAATTGGTTAATGACCAAATTAATTGGTTAATTAATTGATTAATGTGCTAATGGACCAAAGCAAAAGCAAAACAAGGACGGTTCAAAAACCACTTACAAATTGCAGGCACAACTAAAAACTACCTCAGTTTGGGAAAAGCAATAGAACATATTTAATTTACACAACATAAAAACACAGCACAAAGACATTCAGAGATTAATTACACGTTCTTACATAACTAGGCCAACTGTTACCTCCATCCCCTCAAAGGGAAAAAACCCTCCAGTTCTTTTCCTTGAGGAAATGGAGTCCATTCAGTTCATGCATACTTCCCTCAGCATCCGCAGTTTGTTTAAGGTCCAGTTCCCTGTTCCATGTGCCTCCAAGCCAGTCTTCCACTTCCAGTGTGCTGATTCCTACAGACCATGAATGAGGGAAAGACTCTCTCCATCTCAGTAAACAATGGATTGTAGGCAAAACCTTCCATCCACTGTTCTCTGAGTTCATACTGTCTTCCATTCACCATGTTCCTAGCTCAAGACAACTGCTGTATTTCTCTCTCCAAAGACAAAAGTGAAAAAGCTGAAAACCAGAAGCTCCAAACTAATCATACCAGTTTGCAGAGTTGTCTATTTGCCAGTGCTGAAACTAAGGGGCAGCTCAGGGAATTCTAGGGGAATTCTGAGCCCCTTTATCACAATGCCATAGTAACTGCCCACTCCCTCAGGCCAAGAACCCCATTAAATTCAGACTGCAACAGCTCTTGCTATAGTAAACTAGGTTGTCCTTAACACTTTGTAGTACACTTCAAAGTGCTCTTGAACATGTAACTAAAAATAGTGCAGAGGTGGTATAGCATATGCTTAGAGGAACACTGCTCTGTGTGCTCTTCCCATGCTGTGTGTTTTAATTTTCAAGACTTTCAAAAGATGAAGTTCCTCTTCAACTATGTAGTGAAATCAGATACCTACAAACCTTTGGCTTCAGTGTCTCTTTTCTAGGCAAAACAGAAATGTGCTATGAATGCTTTTCCAGTGCGTGCATGTAATGACAACTAGTAATTTACAGCTGGCAAACAAAAAGCTCAAAAATCTGTCAGAATTTTGAAACATATGATTAGAGGATTAAGTAAAGATGTCACCTCATTGAGTACATACCAGCTAAGCATAAAATATATCTTTTGGTTTATCATGCTGATCTTTATGATTGAGTTAAACACTGTTGTCATACTATGCCATAATGAGATTGAGCTGGGCTTATTTACACTGCTCTGAAGATAGAACTGACTTAACAATTTTATGTCAGTGTACCAGAGTGCTTATTTCTAATTGTTATGCATATCTCTTTCTGAATTAACCACATCTATGTCCTTTATCAATATGCATTTTAAAAAACCTCAAAGACAAGGGGGCTATATTTTGTTTATTATTTGTGTTATTTAATATTAAACCAAACTTGCTTTTCTGAATACAAGACTGTGTATACCACTGTGATGTTTAACTATGAATGATCCTGGAAAGGACAATCCATTTCAATTAATAGTAATGAAAATCTCTCCATGATTTCTCTAATCAGATCAGGTTTGAAACTGTCTTGTTATTCTCATCATTAAGTGAATAAATTTCACAAATATTACTCTATTAATCACTTCAAAACATTTCCATAGGACTGTCTTTCTCCCCTAGTCTGCCACAGAGCATGAATTCTTCACTTTTTGCCACACCATATGAACACTGTCTCAATGAAATGGTTTTTTCTTGGAGTATAGAAAATCATTGGGATTACCTTTTCACATTAAAAAGCCATTAAAGAATCCACTGTGTACTCTTCACAGTTTTGTCACTAAACTGGTGTGTCACTTAACAAATCCTGACTCCTTGTTGTTTGTCTTTATCTTTCTCCTGAGCTATTTATGACCAGCTATTTAAATCTTACCTCCTACCACAAGTCATAGAATCATAGAATTACTAGGGATTGGAAGGGACCTTGAAAGATCATCTAGTCTAATCCCCCTGCCACAGCAGGATCACCTAGACCAAGTCTAGGTGGGTTTCAAATGTCTCCAGAGAGGGAAACCCCATAATGCCCCCCGGGAAGTCCCCCTCCAGTGCCCAGTCACTCTCAATGGGAAGAAGTTACAGAATCACAGAATCAGTCAGGGTTGGAAGGGACCACAAGATCATCCAGTCCCAACCCCCTGCCATGGAAAGGGACACCCCACCATAGATAAGGCTGGCCAGAGAGTCATCCAGCCCAGCCTTAAACACCTCCAGAGATGGGGCCACAACCACATTCCCCACATTCCAGGCTCTTAAC
>VZRI01012673.1:145416-189412 GCA_013397515.1 Upupa epops | reverse complement strand
AATGCCACAAGGATTCTATACTGATAATGCACTGCCATGATGACTGGGCTCCAACCATAATTTTTATCTTGCTTCAGAGATTAAAATGTAACATGTACAGCATGCATCAACCATTGCTGTTCATTTAGACCATGTGGAGACATTTATTACCAATCCCATTCTACATCCTTACCATGATTCCTATTGATTCAAGGTAAATCAAGTTGGCATTTCTATGAGCATTGGAAATCTGTTTTCAGATTGTAGACACTAAGTGTGAGACAGACACAGAAAGGCAGATTTACTTTAAAAACCATAGAGACTTGAAAATATCTTGCTAAAAATACAACAAAAATATCCTGTTTCATAGATTAATATAACAGTGATATGGAAAATATGCTAAGTAGCTTAAGAGAATTAATATATTGTTACTGAAATTTATTTCAAACAGGAAAGAGCTTACTCTGCCTCTCTTCATGACCTTTATTTGAGAAGATGCCCTGAAACTGCTGGTATTTTGTATTACATTTGATGGCACTAATTCAAAGGAATTTTCGACCCATATTCAACCATCAGAGACCGCAGAGCAATCCAACCTCCTCTTTCTTCCCCATTGAATTCACTATCTTGGATGGCTTTCAAAAATAGGAATGCAGTCACATCTGATGAAAAGCTTATTACATTAAATGGTTTAGCAGAAATAATGTAAAGATGTTAGTGGAAAACATGGAAGGATCAAGAATCAGAAAATATGAGCAAGCAGAAAATGCAATGAGGTGTTTGTGGGTGGGATTTCTTTTTATTTTCAAAAGGAACAGGAAATAGCCATGACATTGAGCCTGAAAAGTGATCAAGTCACTGAAATCAGAGTACACAAAGACATGGCATTTTCCAATACAATGAGTAAATATCTGGTCATGGAAAGAAAATGTCCCAAAAGCCAGGGTGGACTTCATATGAGACCACCTACAAAAAGCCTGAGTCTTTCAAGGCCATCCAGAACCCTTCCTTTGAAAGCCTGCCTTTTGCTGGATACATGAAAGGGATCTGGGATCCCTAAACACTTTTGAATATAGGGGCTGGAAAGCTCTTTATTATATTTTCAACTAGGCTGTGTACATCATTTCTCATTGTATTGCCACTGAATTTTGAAACATTGTAATAAAAATTACCATTAGCACGCTGAGATTTTTAGTGTGTTTTTTTAATGTGCTAACACCACCACAGGAGAAGCTCATTGTTGCTCAGGTATGCAAATTAAACAAGAAAAAAGGCATCTCTGCACTGTCTTCTAGTTGTTCTATGTCCTGGCCAGGAGGTGCTGCCTCTGCAAGGAGAGGGCACACACACTTTGCTGGCCCTTGCACTTCTGGTTTGAGCTATCCTGAGATTTTGCCTGTCATCATCAATAACAGCTGAAATGAGGCCAGCAGCATATTTATTAAGAGCTGGTAAAGAGTTTTAGCCTTCAAAAGCCCAAGCCACTTACAGGTCTGCAATCTCCCATACCAAGAACCAGAGAGAGGGGCTTTTACACTGCTAAATGCCATAGGCAGTTAGGGGACAGGTTTCCCTATGTACAGAGGTGTATGTGCCCTTACACACTGGAAACAGAATCACAGAAATACTGAGGCTGGAAAAGACCTCTGAGATTATCAAGCCCAGACTCTGACCTAGCATCACCACAATCACCTAGACCATGGCACAAAGTGCCACATTCAGTATTTTCTTAAACACCTCCAGGGATGGCAACTCTTATCACCTCACTGGGCAGTCCATTCCAATATCTGACCCCCCTTTCTGTGAGGAAGTGCTTCCTAACATCTAACCTAAACCTCCCCTTGTGCAGCTTCGAGCCATGCCCTCTCATCCTATCACTATTTGCCTGGGAGAAGAGCCTGACCCCTACCTGTTTACCACTTCCCCTTCAGGTAGTTATAGATAGTGATAAGGTCACCCCTGAGCCTCCTCTTTTCCAAGCTAAACAGTCCCAGCTCCTTCAGTTTCTCTTCATAAGACTTTCCCTCTAGTCCCTTCCCCAGCCTTGTTGCTCTCCTCTTGACCTGCTCCAGTACCTCAATATCTTTCTTGAAGTCGGGGCTGAGAGCTACACACAGTACTCAAAGAGAGGTCTCACCAGTGCCAAGTACAGGGATAGAATTACATCCTTAGTCATGATGGCCACACTATTCCTGATACAAGCCAGGATGCCACTGGCCTTTCATGTCACCTGGGCACACTGCTGGCTCACATTCAGATGGTTGTTGTTCAGTACTCCCAGGTCCCCCTCTTCCAGACTGCTCTCCAGCCTCTCATCTTCCAGTCTGTAGCTCTGCTGGGAGTTATTGTGGCCAAAATGTAGGACCCTGAACTTGGCCTTGTTAAACCTCATCCCATTAGCCTCTGCCTATTGACCCAGCCTGTCCAGATCTCTTTTAAGCATCCTCCTCCCCTCCAGCAGATTGATACTCCCCCCTAACTTGGTGTCATCCATGAATTTCCTAAGGGGAAATTTGAACCCCTCATCCAGGTCATCAATAAAGATGTTGAATAGAACTGTGGACGACAAATACAGATGTATAAACCCACTGCCCCATGAAAATCATGTAATTGAAGGCTGCACCACACAGTATACAAGAGAGGAACAAATTAAGATCAGACAACCCTCCTTAAACCTGTCATCTGAAAACTCTGAAAGTGCATTCTTTTAAATGTATCTTTCTCACACACACAAACAAATTTAGGACCAGGGATTTTGCATTTACAGTCTAGATCCCTATTGGCATTGGAAAAATTTTTAGTGCTGGTACTAATCCCTGAAGAACTCACTGCAGACAACCCTCATTATACAGTAATCCTTTGCTGCGTCCAGTTTTTGACATGTCAGCCACTTCTTAATCCTTTTAACTTCTTAATGAAGGAATAAGTTACACAACTACATTGTCCCATGGAAGGTCACTGATCTGTCTCTTGAGAGCATTTCCCCAGCACATGGTGGGGAGAAAAATGGCTGGAGTCCTGCCAACAGGGACAGACAGCTCTAAGATAAACACCTTCTGGGACGATGGGACACTTAGCCTGGGAGAAACAGCAGCAGACAATTAGGGCTGAGATGTAGTGCTGTGGCACTGCACAATGTCATCTGAAGAGGTGTCCTGCTTGCACCTCAGCTCCCTTGTCAGAAGCAGTGACAGCTCCCACTCAGAGACTAGAGCCCAATCTCTCTCAGGAAGGCTAATTTGTGCCTTCAAGCACATACTCTTCCAACTTTAATAATTCTATGATTCCCACAGTGTAAGAAGCAGAGCATCAACCCACCTGGGAACAGTAGTGATGGCACTGAGCCTATGCAAACAACAGAATGGAGAGGATTTTCCTATGAACCATTACGGTCCTGTGGTGGACAAGCAGCACATTCTGCCCAAACCACTTTCATTCCGGCTCCAAGGCCTGTTTGGAGAAGCCACAGTGGTAAATGCCTATTGAGAGGAGCTTATGGAATCACAGAATGGAATGGAAGAACACTGTTGGAAGGAATGGAATGGTTGGAAGGGATGTCAGATATCATCTAGTTCCAACCAACCCCCCTGCCCTAGGCAGGGACACCTCTCACTAGATGAGGTTGCCCAGAGCCCCATCAAGTCTGGACTTGAATATTTCAATAGAGGGAAGATGACTTGACTGGGCAACCTATTCCAGTGCCTCACCATCCTTATAGTGAGGAATTTCTTCCTAAGATGTAATCTAAATCTGTACTGTCTTTTCAAGTGATATCAGGATGGTTGATATCCCCCATGAGGATCAGGACTTGTGAGTGTGAAGCCAGTCCTATTTGCCTACCAAAGCCCTCATTAACTTGGTATTCCTGATTAGAAGGCCTATAGCAGACCTCTACCATAACATCTCCTGTGATCCCTTTTACCCTGACACATAAGCATTCAGTCCTTTCCACATCTGCTCCCAGGTGGAGCTCCATACACTCCTGCTGGTTCTTGATTTAGAAGGAAACATTCCCTCTTTGTCTCCCTTGCTTCTTCTTCCTGAAGAGCTGATACTCCATCATTCCAACACTCCAGTCATCGGAGGCATCCCACCACGTCTCAGCAATTGCAATGAGATTATGGTCCTGTAACCACAGACAGATCTCCAGTTCTTCCTGTTTATTGCCCATACTGTGTGCACTGGCATAGAGGCATTTCAGGGAAGAAGCTGTGCACAGTCCCTGCCCCTGAGGGGTTGGCCACCTTCTGGCTCTCAAAAACACCAGCACTCTGAATCTTAAAGCCACCAGGCCTCTGCCCCACAAGTGCTGAGCCAACACCCCCCAGGTGCCCCTCTGGCAAGCCTGGTTACATCCCCTTCCTGCTTCGATTCCAGTTTAAAGCCCTGCTAATCCTCATGCTTGGCGCTGAGGTTTTTGAATTGCTGCAGCCACCACAACGGCTTTCCAAGGCCACCAGGAAGCCAGGTTCCCGCCAGAGACAAGAAGTAACATCAACTGGCTGTTCTCTAAGATACAAGCAGCTAAAACCACAAGGATGAAACAGCTAGAATACAGGAACTAGTCTGAAGTTCAGCCTCAAGCAATCTCTTAAATAGGTTGGAGCACAAAACCCAAAGCTGAGAATTTGAATTCACAGGGGCAGAAACCTCCAATACGTGTTTTATTCCACAGGCACCTTGACAGAGAGGTTTCTGTTGCTCTTAAGAAGCCAGTATGAGGAAGGGAAAAGATATGACCAAGGGAAAAGGTACTTATCACACTTTTGAGTATGACTAATGTAGCACAGGGAATCCACACAGTGGCAGAGCTGCTGAGTGCACTTCTGGATGGGCTAGAGCCTGAAGGATTTTGTTTGCCAGTTTTGTAGGAAAATCTCATAGCTCTTCTCATGCTCTTCGCATGCCTCTCATGCTCTTTTCAGCCAATGCATGTCAGTATAAATCAAGACTTGAAGATTTTGCCCAGGTAATTGACAGTTTATATCCCCTGACACAAGTTGAAAAAAAAAGAGTGATAAAAGTGTAACAGCTTTAGTGCTGTTACTGCTAGTTATGAAGGAGCTGTTAGTTCTGGCAGTTATTAAAACCATTCAATGTAAGTGACAGATAACAGTAATAAATCAGCTGGCTTGTTTCACATATCCACACATCCAGTTTCTCTGAGAGTACAGCAAGTGTTCAGGCTGGAAAAACAATTACAAAGCCCTATCAGCTACTGCAAAATACACTGCATTACTGACACATAACAAAGCTAAACTGCGAACCACAACTCGAGTTGCAGCTTCAGAATCACTGATGATAGGATGATTGGAAGTTGGCGAATGTGACCCCCCATTTACAAGAAGGGTTGGAAGGATGATCCAACCTGAGGTGTTAGCGTCACTTCAGTTCCAGGCAAAGTTATGGAATGGTTAGTGATGAGTGTTATCATGCAACAACTGCGTGACGGCCAAGAGATTAAGCCCAGTCCACATGGGTTTAGGTGGAGTAGGTCTTGCCTGACTAACCTGTGTGATACTGGCTGCTAACTGGAAACTTGCTTTCCTGTTACCAGTGTCACAGAGCTGTAACTACTACAGCTAGGAGACGTACTGCATTTTCCCTCAATATCAAGGTCTGTATCCTCCCAATTGTGTCACCTCAGGAATCTACCAGGAAGGTGTAACAAGGCACCTGTGCAGTGAGAGCACATCCTCATCACCCTTCTGATGCTTCTGTTTCCTCTCCGCTGAGGTCCCAGCCTCTGCCAGGGGTCTCTTGCAACTACCTCCTCCTTGGCAAGTGAACACTGGCACTAGGTGGAACCAATGCACCCAAAACTCCGCCATCTCCAGAGCACAGCACTATGGACAGGGAAGACAAAATACAGGTGTCTGTCTGGGATGGTCAGTAGGGTCAGGGACACTTGGGGGAAGAGCTCCTAAATACTGAGGTACAGCATGCCCTTTTCCTTCAATTACGGAGCACAAATGCCATGAACACTATTCTTTAAACTCCAGTAAGCAACAACGCACAGCAAGACAGTATCAAGCAGCAGTTTTCCGTATTTTACAGTCTTGCTCTCCTCCACGTAGTCTTGGCATCTGGAAGCTCCTCAGAGAGTGTCCTGGTGATTTTCTACATGAGCCAGCAAGCCTAACACCCTGGGAGCAACCTCCACACATTTTAACCAACAGGAACCTTCAGGTAACACAACTGCTTCACAGAAAAGACGAGTCAACATTAATAAGAGTATTGCAAATTCCTGGGGCTATTTGGGATTGTAAGTAGTTCTGTGATGAGAACAAATCTCTGGAAGGAAAATAAATCAGAAATACACAGAAACTTAACTGATCCTATCTCAAAAGTACCCAACAGTCACTTACAGATTTCAAATAGCATGGAGATAAAGTACAGGTGTTACATTTCTGGGCTCCTAAAAATATCTGACAACCTAGTGGACTCTCAACACACTCACAAGAGCTTCCCTACAACCTTCCACTAACAACTTGCCCAAGTGCAATCCCCTGGCAAGGCTTCCCAGCCCTGCAGCAGGGATCTCAGGACTCCTGAGGTGTCTATTGGAGTATCTTTCTGGGAAACTACTCACAGATATGCAGAACAAAAACTCTTGTAGGAGGTAAAAAAAAGACTCTCCTTTCTCTAGACAATGATCCACAGTTCAGAAATAAAATTGTTTTGTAACTTGCTATATTGGAGAGATGCAAACCAGGGAGGGCTGTGTCCCTAGCAGTGCACAGGCCAGCACACAGGCAGAGGTGACTATCCCATCTGGATAAACAACACTGATCACCATATGCTGTGCAAATGCCAGCCTGGAAGTCTGCCTGAAAGCAGCCGCTGCCAGAGTGTTACTGCAGAGCAATACAGGAGAGAGATCCCAGTCCTACTAACTTGCTGAGAGCTTCAGAATGTTTGATCAATCCAGGCCTAAACCATAACAAATTCTTTTTCGTGGCTAATATGAAAAGACTTTCCTAGGTCTATCAAATCCATCCCCTGCTAGCACAGGCAGCCAGGCCAAAGAGGTAATTTCATCCTCTCTTGTTTCAGAAGGATGAAAGGGAAGGGCTATGAGGAGCAAGCAGGAAAAGTTTCTCCTCCTGATGTGGAATTGTAATGCAAAATAAACTACGTTAGAAGGTAGTGTCAATGTAGAGTTACCAAATACAGACAATAAATACCACAGCTACCCTCCCAGTCTCAGCATATTACCTTAATGTAGTGTATTATTCAATAAATACAGCAGACATGTTGCTATGTTTACAGCACCCTTGTCATCTAGTAATTGTGAAAGCATCATTGTCAAGCTGACATTTTATTATATTTCTGGAAATATGATAATTCAATCATAAAGTTTCATTCAACAACTGTGAAGGCTCAGGAACAAAGATGCATTGTGCTTTACTTCAGACTATTTTAAATGCTGCTGAAAATGGAGAATGAGAGCTATAACTTTTCATCCATCCCCTAACCCCCTGAAGCTCTATTCTTTCAGTCTCCACTGGAATTTAATATCTAACTATCCCTGTGAGGAGCCACTGGAGAAAAGCAATACGTGGTAAGCAGACTAGCAAACCCATCATCCATTTTTATAACTTCAGTTTATGTAAATAGTCCATATCTATTTCCAAGCCAAAGACAGAATTATTACTGTGAACTGAACAAAGAATACTAGCTTTCAGCCATGCAAATACATTAGCTATCACTGGACACAGCCCCACTGAGGTCTCTGGGGCCCATGGCCATGCAGACAAGTGGTCCACTCACTGCAGCGTGGACACTTCTGCGGTCTCCCAGAGCAGCAGCAGACAAAAAACACCTGTTGTTTTAAAAGAAGTGTTTGCATGTGAGATGCTCTGACAGAAGAACATTACAGGAAAATTACTGATTACATAGGTTTAGATTAGGCTCCTCACTGACAGCTGACAGAGGTTTTGTGCTGGACATGGCACACAAGGACTCCTCACACGCAAGGGCATTCTACCTCCTGAGAGGTTTTCATCTGAATATGCTTTTCCATATATATTCATTATCTATATTGAGACGTTAAAGTTTGTCTCCCAGTCATCAAAAATTCTGCCCGTAACCCAAATAATGAATCTTCCTTTGCAGTAGTGCAAAAGCACCAAGAAAACCATTACTGGCAGGAGTAAATGCTACAGGTATGGCAGACAGGCAACAACGCCCAGACACTGCTGCCTTGCCTGATGAGTTACTGTGTTAGTAAGACTGAAACAACTGTCAGTTGTGTTTTGAAACCCTTGGAAGAAAATATACTACCCAAGTGGAAGCAAAGATGATTACCAAGATGTATTCTTATACAAACACCACATAATCAAAATTTTTGTTATTCTTCCAGGAAAACCTCAAGGATTCCAAGAGATGTATTTTTTCAACAAGGTCATGCACAAAATACTGTTAGGGTTGCTTTATTCCCAACAGTGAGAACTTAAGTGTTAAATGTATGCTGGCTGCTTATTTTCTCTCCTCTTGGTTTACATTTCCCAAGTAGCAGACAAGAAGAGGCCCAAAAGCTCAGGGACTTGAAGGATTTGATCCAAACAAAAGAATTAAGAGCTGCTGTCATGTACCATTTAAGCACCATCGTATTGTAAGTGCTGCTTATACATAAGTAATTAATTTCATGTGTCTCCACTGCTTGTGTTCCATTTATGAATTCTCTTCATTCTGCTATTCAAATACTTCTGCTTCTCTTTTTCTCCACAGGTCTCTGCAGAGGCACTGTGATACATTAATAACTTGCTCTGCAGTAATCCCTCCCTGTTCATCACCCCAGAGAAACCCTCAGTGGCTGGAAGCTGTGGAGTGCTGCTGCCAAGGGGGTCTCACAGTGTCCTGGTGCCTTGAACTCTGTTCAAGCAGTGAGTGCTGTTAGTGGGCCCCACAGATGTAACAATAGATACCAGAATGGGATCTAATGCCAGCTGGTAGCATAGATGGTCTTATTGCTCTAGGAAAATGGCAAAGGAGAATTCAGAAAAAACACCTTATAATAATTGTGTGTATAGATACACACGCATATACACATGTATACACATACACGTCATGCAGCAGCTTCAGTCTCTTGACCTCTCCTTGGCAACCGTCCTGTTCTGTCCACTTTATTTTACCTTAACCAGAGGACTGCAGACAGCAGCTTGGGGAGCTTTGTCCTCTGAAGTGCAAAGCATTGATTGGTAAAGCTGGTGCCTCTCTCTAAATGGAGGGACATGCCACTCTCCAAAGCTAATTGCTTCCCTTTGGTCCCAATTGATTATTTTTATTCTGTTCTTTTTATGAGGGACAAGGCAGGGACACCAGTGGTAAAGGGAGAGAAGAGGAAGGGAAACAAGAAATGGAAAATGCACTGGCTACATCCATGTCTTCTCTCACCCTGCTGTTGGAAGGAAAAAACCAGATGCACAGGGTCAAGAGGAATAAGCACTAGATAGACATACTGAGCACTTTCTTTGCCTTCGTCTATATTTCTGGGAGATGTCTTGGTATCAAAGCCCAGACTGCTGAAGCTCCAGAGGAAGTCGAGACAAAAGAGGAGCCTGCCTAGGTGGATGAGGACTGGGTTAGGGATGTGTTGAGCAAACTGCATGTATATAAATCCATGGGCCCTGATGGGATGAACCCATGCGTGCTAAGGAAGGTGACAGCACTCACTGCTAAGCCACTCTCCATCATCTTTGCTAAGTCATGGGAATCAGGAGAGGTGCCTAGGGACTGGACGTTAGCAAATGTCACTCCAATCTTCAAAAAGGGTAAGAAGGAGGACCCAGGTAACTAAAGACCAGTCAGCCTCACCTCCATCCCAGGAAAGGGGATGGAACAATGTGTCCTAGACGCTGTCTCTAGGCACATCAAGGACAAGAGGGTCATTAGGGACAGTCAGCATGGCTTAATCAAGGGGAAGTCATGCTTGACCAAACTGATAGCCTTTTATGAGGGCATAAGCAGGTGGACAGATGATGGCAGAGCGGTAGATATAGGCTATCTTGGCTTCAGGAAGGCATCTGACACAGTCTCACATAGCTTCTTAACAGCCAAACTGAAGCAGTGTTGACTGGATGATTGGGTAGTGAGGTGGATCATGAACTGGCTGCAGGACAGAAGCCAGAGAGTAGTAGTTAATGGGACAGAGTCTAGTTGGAGGCCTGTATCTAGTGGAGTCCCCCAAGGATCAGTACTGGGGCCAGTCCTCTTCAATCTGTTGATTAATGACTTGGATGAGGGATTAGGGTGCACTGTCAGCAGGTTTGCTGATTATACAAAACTGGGTGATGTCACTGACAGACCAACAGACTGTGCTGCCATTCAGCAAGACCTGGATAGGCTAGAGAGCCAGGCAGAGAGAAATTTAATGAGGTACAACAAGGGTAAGTGTAGAGTCTTGTATCTGGGCAAGAACAACCGCAGGTACCAGTATAGGTTGGGGACTGACCTGTTGGACAGCAGTGTAGGAGAAAGGGGAACTGAGGGTCCTAGTGGGCAGCAGGATGACCCTGAGCCAGCAATGTGCTCTTGTAGCCAAGAGGGCCAACAGTATTCTGTGGGGCACCAGAAGGGGGATGGTTAGCAGATCAAGGGAGGTTCTTCTCCCCATCTACTCTGCACTAGTGAGGCCACATCTGGAGTACTGTGTCCAGTTCTGGGCCCCTCAGTTCAAGAAGGACACAGAGCTGCTGGAGGGTGTCCAGTGTAGAGCAACAAAGATGATGAAGGAAGTAGAACACCTCCCTTATGAGGCAAGGCTGAGGGAGCTGGGTTTCTTTAGCTTGGAGGAGGCTGAGAGGTGACCTCAGTAATGTCTATAAATATGTGAGGGGTGGGTGTCAGGAGGATGGAGCCAGGCTCTTCTCAAGGTCATCTGGTGATAGTACATGGGGCAATGGGTGCAAGCTGGAACACAGGAGGTTCCATATAAATACCAGAAGGAATTTCTTTATGGTGAGGGTAATGGAGCATTGGAACAGGCTGCTCAGGGGGACTTGTGGAGTCTCCTTCTCTGGAGACGTTCAAGACCCACCTGGATCTGTTCCTGAGCAACTTGGTGTAGGTGGTGCTGCTGTGGCAGGAGGATTGGACTAGACGATCTTTCCAGGTCCCTTCCAGTTCCTCATGGTTCTGTATCAGGGACCAAAACTACAGTTAATATGACAGCATAAACATGCACATTAGGGACTGCATGTTAGGTTATTCCTAGTTCACTAACACTGGTGCCATATGGGCAGCTCAGCAGCTGGAAATATCTACAGGGCAGCAGTACCCTAATTATACCTTCATTTTAGGTCATCTTGACCATGGACCGTATGAAGGACTGGAGGTCAGATAATCTGCACTATCCCTTTATGCTTCAATTGCAACATAGCAAGGCCACAGGACGCTTAAATATTCACTGCATCTTTGCTGATGAACAGGTGTTTCAACAATAGCTGTAGATCCTCAGTACCTCCTGTGCTTGTGGCAAACTGTACCATGGGTCTCAATAAAGAGAGGGAAGTTGGAGCATCCAGCATTAAACCAAGCCTCCCTTGTGAGTAAAAGGAGTAGCTCCATTTAATGATAGTAGTAAAAATCTCTTATTGGTGTGGAAGAGCCAACAGAGTGAGACGCAATGGTGAAACACGCCTGCTCAATTTGTGGCATTAGTGTCTCTCTGTACCACACTATATACTTACGCATGGAGTAAGTCCCAGGAGAAATCTTCTATTTTACAAAAACAATTCATTACGAGAGAAGAGGGGAAAAGGGGATTTTATGACAGCAGAAGTGATTCTGAAATGTCACAATTTCCCTCTTTCTTTAAATAGCAAAAAAACATTGAGAAAATGTCACTGAATTTCTAAAAATGCATTAACTGTGGAATTTCTATCTAGCTGTGATTATAAATCTTGTAGGAACTTAGAGCTGCCCTGTGAATTAATAATTGATTTCCCTTAATTTTTAATAACTCACATATGCCAAACTTTTTTTCTGACCCTTAAGGAGGCACAGTAAGATTAGAATGAGACTTTGTCTTTCTAAAACAAAGCTGTTCAAATACTGAATTAGTGTTACAGGTTTTATTTGAATTGGCTGCAATTATGCCATGTGCAGCATTAAATGCCCCTCTTTCGCAGTTTTTGTCCCCAGAGTACCTTTATTAATAACCTTGCTCTGCTTGTTGCAATATTACCACAGACCAACCAGTACAAAACGCAACAGACCAATTCTCTAAAAATCCTGTGTGCTCAGTAAAATCTTGAAAATCCCATGAACTCAACGAAATATCAAAATAAGTAAGTAAAACAGAAGCCTTCCAGCTGGTGTTAGGGGAGGCATGTGTGCAATGGACGGGCAGGGAGTGGATGAACTAGATAAGGCGGGATTTGTCATATGAATCTCCTGACTCTCCAGGACTGACACACCTCATTAAGCAGCACTTGAACTAGGAGCAAGAGAGCATGAAGTGGCAGTGAATGTTCTTGATTAAAAAAAAAAAAGGAAGAAAAAATGGAGTTTTTTGACACTTGCATTCAACAAGGTCCTTCAGTTCACTTGTCCCATTAGAGCCAAGTGCATGAAATCTCCACAGCAGTAATTAGCTTATTGATTTCAACAGGATGAGGACTCTATCCATTGCATCCACTCAGCACCTTAAAATTACAAATGCATTTAACTCCTTTGCTGAAGTGGTGCTTAGCAGAGCATCTGAATTCTCTGGAAAGCTCTGGATGTTCTGGAGAGAACAAAGTTAAACTTAGCCAATTCAGAGGTGAATCTTTTGCCTACTTAGAATCATAGTATCATAGAATCATTAGGGATTGGAAAGGACCTTGAAAGATCATCTAGTCCACTCCTCCCGCCACAGCAGGATCACCTAGACCAAGCTGCACAGGAACAGATCCAGGCGGGTCTTGGACGTCTCCAGAGAAGGAGATTCCACAACCCCCCTGGGCAGCCTTTTCTAATGCTCCATTACCCTCACTGTGAAGAAGTTCCTTCTGATGTTTATATGAAACCTCCTATATTCCAGCTTGCACCCATTGCCCCTTGCCCTATCACTAGATGACTGTGAGAAGAGCCTGGCTCCATCCTTCTGACACCACCCCTCATATATTTGAAAAAAGGTGAAGGATTGTGAATGGGTATAAAACAACAGAAAATAAAATTCTTATGAAGAAAGGACAGTCCTGTTGTGACAAGCATAATCCTCAGGCCCAGTCTTTACATCAATCTTACTAAGTGTTAGTAAAATATTTGTTTTTTCACATGACTGAACCTTATGGGAAGACCCCGCAGGCTTCCAAAGCAGACTACTGCAAGTGATAAACACAAAATTATCTCGTCTTTTCACTGAAAAATCTTTCCAAAATAAATAGTGCAGTAGAAGCAAGCTAATTTCACTGAATTCCTTACATAGTTTACTTTTTACCCTTAAGAGTTTTCTGTTAGCCACAGAGAGCATTTCAGTGATTTGTACCTTCATGCTTCCATTTTCAGGCCAAATTCTAACTATCACTCAAGTGATTAAAAACAAATGATCCACAGGGATGTCAGCAACTCATTTAACTCAAAACTATGCTAGCCTTTTTCCTTACCAACAACTGAACTTGAAAGTTTACAAAGACTTCCAGTTTTTACTGAAGAAAGTACTACAGTTCTTACAGTTGCCCACTAAAATACAGCCCCCACCACCCTAAACTTACAAACAGAATCAATCCTAAATATTACAAAATATTTAGCCAGAAACCCCACAAAAAAGAGATTTGAAGCAGGACTCGTTCTTTGAGAGCTGCTGTTTGGCAAGCAAAACAATTTTTTTCCCATTCTGAGCTGCCTGTCGCAACACATTCAGAAATAAAAACACAAAGGGCTAAAGAAGAGGCGCCCTGTGTTTTAACTTTGGTGATGACAAGGGTTTCCTCTGCAGCCACTGTCAAGAACAGATACTGGTCATAAATCTGATCACACATTCTCCACTGAAGGATATGAATTGGGACAACAGGCAAAACAAAAACAATTGGAAGTTCAATCATTTCACAGAAGTTACATTTCAAACTCCAGTTTTCCCTCAAGTAGATCTTACAGTGAAAAAGTGGACCTAGACTTTTCTCTAAGCTTTACTTAATCAACCTGCTGCACAGGAGTTGGATACCCTTCTTGTGGATATTTTCCTGGGCTGAGGCACTGGTAGCATGCTTCCTCAGCTATTCCAGATGCTGAAGACTAAGGACTGAAAAGCTGAACTGCTATTCACCTTTCAGAATGCCAGGGAAATGTTTTTAGTCTAATTATGAGAATCTTGCCCTTACCAATGATGCATTTACAGCCAGCTCTCAACACTCAACACAAGCATCCTCACCAGCTGCTCTGTGTGCTCATTCAGGAAGACTCTCCTGATCAGAATCCACAACTCAAGCCAAACGGTAAACATATTATTGAAATAGGCCCTTGGTACACCTCTAGCATAGTATCAGAAATCACAGAGCCAGGTAGTAGTTTTACAACCTGTCCTGAAGTGCTGCTTCAATCCTGGGAAGTTTAACATATTACACTGATGAAGAGAAACACAAACTTTATTTTAAGCAATTCAATAAAACCATCGTATGGACACAAAGCCATATTCAACCCAAAACCCACTTCACATCTTTACTGTGTGATGCCTGAAAGTACCCGATTTTAATTATTTGGAATCTATAGTGAATACTATTTAATTTTCTATCCACAGAATTCCAGAGGCTACATCTTCATATTTCTATCTCCTAAATGTTACCTGTGTCCTTGGGTGCACTCCTCCTCCACATCCAACCTCATCCCATATTCTCATATCAAGTGATTCAGCTTAAGAACCATGCTTTCCTTCATGAACAAAAATGGCATTGTCTAAGGTCAGCAGCTTTTCTCAAAAGTACTACTGGACCGAAATCACTTCACGTCAAATGCCACAGCTGGATACACACTGCACATGGATTTTTCATCCATTTTTCGGGCAGAGGAGTGCACACCATTTATATGCTACATGTATTCTCTGCCTTCTTTCCTCCCATTCATTCTCTCTGCCTGCTTTCCTTCCTTCCTTCCTGCCTGGCCACACTGTGCAACTTCAAGACTCAAAACAAAAAACCCACCCAAAAACCTCACCCCTGCCAACAACATGAAGTTCATGTAAATAATACCTGATAGTAGTCACTGAGCAAGCTCTTACTTCCTTATTCTCTCTCTTCATATTTTTCCACCTACTCTCTTGCAAATTACGGAATCATAGTTCTCTGAAGTTTTTATTTGCTCTTTTCCTTCACTTGTATTTCAGAGTCCTTGGAGTAACTAGTTTGGTTATATTTTGTTTTTCTAAATAAAAGCTTCTTTAGAGCATGTAATTCTGAAGACATTTACCAAGAAACTTCCTATACTCTGCAATGTAATGTAGCATCACTGCACCTCAGCTTCCTTTTTCTACTTCAGCCAACAGTGCAGTTTACTACCCTTAAGGACATACCCAGGAAAACAGGGATCAAATACCACTGAATCAATTTTCTTAAACACTGTGGGCCAAATTTGGGTAAGGCCTTTCATTTCCACCGAAGAATCAACCTGCCCAGCAGTAGTTGTTTGGAAGAGCAGATGGACTGTTTGTCCTCCTTTACTTACCTGAAATTTACCTGTGCTTATGTCACATCATCTCACAACTACTAGTTGTGAAATGCTGTGAAAGAGCAAAGGCAGCATCCAGAACCACCCCTGACAATCCACAACCACTGCATCTCTGCCCAGCGAGCTCCCCATGGCCCAAAGGTCATCTGAGGCCATGATAAAGAGAAGGCACAACACAATGAAAAGTAAAATGAAAATTAGAATCACAGAAAGGTATGGGTTGGAAGGGACCTCTGAGGATCATCTAATCCAACCCACCTGTTGAAGCAGGTTCACCTAGAGCAGATTACACAGGAACGTGTTCAGGCGAGTTCTGAATGTCTCTGGAGACGGAGACTCAACAACCTCTCTGGGCAGCCTGTGCCAGGGCTCTGTTACCCTCACTGTAAAAAAAATATTTATGCGCAAACTGAACCCCCTTTAAATCAACTGCTCCTTGTCCAACCACCAGGCACCACTGAGAAGAGCCTGGTCCCATCATCCTGACAATCACTCTTATAAGCATTTATGAGATTTTCCATCAGTCTTCTCCTCTCCAAGTTAAACAGACCAAGCTCAATAATGCAGGTCTCCTGCTTCCCTTGTCTGATTTCTTGCTTCTAGGGATGCATCGATTCTGAGTTTGGGGGAAGTGATGCTTGAAAACCTACCAGCTCTCTTGAGCCCCCCCTACTTTCTAGAGTCGTAGCCCATGATATTTCTTCAAGCACTTTCTTGAATCTTATCCCCTCTCAAGTCAAGGGTTGTGATCTACTGCACTTGGTTCTAAACTATCTTTTCATAGTCTACAGACCAAGGTGCCCTGAACCTTAATGTCCTCCACCAGTCCCTCCTTGTTTGTCAGTACCACGTCCAGTAGAACACCTCTCCTTGTTGGATCCTCCACCATCTACCTGAGTCAAAAAGTTATCCATACACTGGAGGAACCTCAATTAGACCACAGAAAATCCAATCATGACCAGGATAAGCATGAGAAACAGACAACCTGGGGATTCCAAAAGCAAAACAAAATGCAGTCAGAAACTCTCACATGAAAATTTTGTTTCTCCAGAAGAAATCCCTTTTGTATCAGATCCCACCTCTGAGAATCTCTGGAGTTTGAGTCTGGAGCTGAAGGCAATAACCAGATGTTTCCAACTCTGAATGACAGAAGGCAAAATGTTGCCTGTTAGTTACTTTCAGAGACTCTGTTGTTTTGGGCAATCCTGTAGCATCTGTCACAGAGAAAAGACACTGCCATCCTCACAGTCCCTATCCTGTGGGCAAGCTGCAAAAGCAGATGCAGCATGGGGAAGCTGATGAAAGATCAGGCACAAATGATCTCAATAGCTTAGAAACTAGTTTCTGAGGAGGTGGAGGGCAGTTTGAGCCCATTGACTCAAATGGCTCCAATCATGCTGAAGGCTGAGTAGTGTGCCTCCTGCCTTCTTGAGCATCCCTGCACCTTTTCCTTCATCCCCAAGTTCATTGCACAAGACCAAATGGAAATCTGCAATTTGTCTAAGAAAAAATCATTTTTAGAAGGGCTATTAAGCTCTAGATGCTAACCAAATGAACACCAGGAAGTGCATATACATCACAGGAAATGACAGGCTGTGGCCACTCAAGACGTGTAGGAAGGGAAATATAGATAGAGCATTAATGTTGTAATAACTTGTCCTGAAAGGGTACCATGGAGTGGGAGGAGGAAGATCTCTTACTTTACATTAGAGATGTTCATGGGATTACAGACCTTGAATGCTTACAGATTATACCTGTAGTCTAGCTACAGATGGAGTTAATGGAATATCTCTTACAGGCTCTGAAATCCCAATACTAGAGTGAGTTGATAACTCTGCATCTGTTCTTCGTGTGTGGAAAGAAAAACAAGCTAATCACAGAAGCACACAGCCCAGAGAGTATTTGCAGAAAATCTCATCTAAATGAAGAAAAAAAATTCCCTGGTGTCCCAAAGAGATGATGATTTTTAAAATAGAAAATTCTAAAACCCTACATGGAATATGTTGAATTTACTTTGATGAGTGAAGAGAGTTCATTAATCACCTAAAAGCTACAAGAAACTTAAATATCAATCAATCATCATGATCTAGTCAAACTGACTTTCTTTTACAATCAGGATACACATTATTGCCTGGTGTTCATAGTCAGTTTGCACAATTCCTGGCATATGGGTCTAGAAAGAGAAGAGTGAGAGGCGTGACACAAGACATACAATTGTTTAAGAAAAACCTTCCACATGACAAAAGGCTTTTCCAAAACAGCGAGAGCTATGATTGTGAAAAATTTAAAAATCCGTCCCAGTGAAAATAAAGATCAGAAACTTCAAGAAGACATCCTTATTATGTACTATGAAGAGAGCAGATAAATTAGTGGTAAACAAATGAAGAAGCACAAACAACCTCTAAAGAAGCAGAGGAGCCAACATGATAGTGAAGACTTCTAATGGCATAAAAGGCAGCAAAAAAGCATTTCTGCAAGCACCAACAGAGATCAAGTCCATTTTTTGGCAAAGACAGTAGGATTCAAAAATGCCAACACAGGAAAAAATATACTTAAAGAGTGGCATTATGTGGGATTATCAGGACACATTGTTTTTGTGATTAAAAATGATTCTGTAAAAGATTTCCAAACACAGCTGTTAACAGAAAGACCTAAGTTACTACTGGCCATTTCCACATTCCAGGCTCAGTGTCTTGCAATGCAGTTTCATGGGTTTCTCATTTGCAGGTGAGGCAATGTGAAACTTCTGTGGGAAAAGCTTGCATATATAAAAAAATAGACAAATACAGTTTCAAATGAAAAGTTATTCATATGGATGATAAAGTAATTCACATCTTTTTGCTATGTGATTAAATGCAAGGTAGTAACCCTTATAGAGAAGGGTTTGCACATTTAAAGCAGTAGACATTCTTTGAAGACTGACTTAAGGACCTAGAGATGGAACAAACTGCTAAGTTCATTCACATCTTTTGTGATCATCAGAGATAGCTGCTTCAAAACAGGTACTGAAAGAAAGATAGAGGAAAAAATAATCCCAGCAAGACTTTTATCGAAACCCTGTGCTCAACTCTGCTAGCTACACTTGAAGAAGGAAGTGAAAATACTAGAAGGAGCTCAAAGGAAGGCCAAAGAATTGACCTCTGAGCAGGGCAAAGCAAAACAAAGCAAATCTTACATGTGAGGCTGACAAGAGTTCACCAAGCTCGGCAATAAGGCTAAGAACTGTCATTATGACTATTTAGGGCCACATTTCAAACTCATGGATAAGTTAAAAGCTGACAGTAGTAACTTTAGCCTTCATTTCACAGGAAAATATCCCAGCAATGTTACTAAATGAACTATAGAACACTTTACCAGGACAGAGGGTCAACTCATTAATGCCTGAAGTTTTCAAAATGAGACCACACATATTTAAAGAAGACACATGCAAAACATCTTCTATGGAAAAAAAATTCAGTGCCCCAATCATGCAGAATGTCAGGTCAGAGAAGAATAATGAGCCTTGACTAGTCTTTGAGTGTATGAATTGGGCTACTTAACCATAAAAAATTACAAGAATCAAATGTCTTCTTCGAGACATGTTGTGACAAACAGCACTGGAAGGAGCCTCTCCAGTATTCAAAGCCACAGAAACCCTTGCAACATGTCAGAGCTGCTGCACTCAGCTCTAACTCAATGCCTTTTTATGTTTGTTAAATAAACACAAGAGAGACTAGGTGTCAACCTTGTACTGATGGCATGGTTTGAGCATTTAGGCAGTTACTCTAAAGAATCCCCTGGTCAATACTTCCCAAAGCACACCTCTGACATGTTGTTCATGTGGAAGTGGGAGATGAAATCCACTTTTCTATGGGAAGCCTCCTATGCTATTGTGTCCATTATTCCTAACCACACATAAACTGGAATAAGGTACTCAAAACCAGCGCCTCCTTCCGCACATGTAAATTATAAAGAAATTTTGGAACAAGAAAAGACCCAAAAAAACCCAAAAATCAAAGCCAACATTTCCTAGGTGAGTGAAAAAAGAAAAATCACTTGTCATTCTCATCTCTGATCAGTCTTGCGTACAAGCTTTTCTATTTCTAGAAGAGTGAAGGATTCTGGTGCTCTGTCATCATTTTATTTACTTTAGCCCAGGAAGTGTCTGATCTGCTTTAAAAACTGTGGATCAATTCCATATTAAAATACCATCACTCTGCCTACTCCTTCAAAGTGCTATAAAATATGCTGAAGGCAATGCTGGCAAGTTCCCCAGGTACCATGGTTCAACAAAACCTGCAACAGAAGAGTCGTTTTTATAAAAAGCAGCCACCACCTTCCCACTCACTCCTCCCCAGTCTGTACGATGGAGCTATTATCCTTAGTAGTTTTAGTCAAGATTATAAACCAAAAAATCATCACAGTTTGCATGGTAAAGGTTAAGGAAATCACAAGCAGAGCTGATGAAACAGAAGGTGAAATGTTGCTATTCAAGACAAGACATTCTGTTTTATTTAGGTTTTTCCACACACATGAATGTAATACTTACGGGTTGTCACTAAAATTAAGTCAGAAGCTGATCAGGTCCACGAACACAAAAGCTTTTATTTTTCCTCACTGATGCTGAGCTAAACTACTGCATTGGAACCTATGTTTTTAATCAGCACTTCAATCCAATGTCTTTCTCTAGATAGGAAATACTCATAACCACTCCATTTCACCTGCCGGGTTTTTTTTCAAGCACTATGAATTGTGCTACTCACACTGCAGTGTTAAAGGGTCCGATTACCCTCACCTAGAATCTATGCAATGCATTCCACTAAAAGCCAAAACATCAAGTAAAAAAAGCAAGCCAGTCAGTAAAAGCAAAAGGAAAAACAAAGACAAGTACTCCAAGCAAAAAAGAAACTCTAGTCCAAGTCATTTGAGTAGTGGTTTGATGCAGGTATGGTAACGAAGCATTTCAACAAAATCCACAGGATTTCTGTTCACAGTCCTTCTCATACGAAGAGTTTGAAACAAGTCCCCATTGTCTCTAAAGCTTAATGCCACAAATAATATTATTGTACACAAGCTAAGGGCATAGCCTTCAATTTTAGGAAGTTTTCTGGTATGCTTCAAAAATACATTCAACATGAGACTCCAGAGGGATGCCGATGTTTGTTATCAGCAAGGCAAAATACAAACCAAACCCAAATAGCCCCAAACCTCATTTATTGCCAAAGCACAGTTTCCCACATGAAGCCCATGAACACAGCACATTGCTTTTTTTCCAAAGCACAAATATACTTACGAAAGGACATTCCCAATGTAGGCATAATACGAACAGCAGTAGGGAGTAGTCCCATCACAGCAGTAAGCTTTGCAGTCATTATCACACTGAGCCAGACAATCTTCTGCTGAATAAAAATAACACGCATGTGGTCAAATGGCAGCGACAAAAAAATGCTGCACAGCACAGCTTTAAAGAACATGCAATCTAACAGTTTTATGCAACCACAGAACTTCACTTGAGGCATGACCTGACCCTGTAATCCTAATGGCAGCCCACTTCCCCTCATTCTGTAGTTCAATGGGGAGTTCAGGAGTTCAGGGTTAGGTGCTCTGTGTTATGGGTGTTTTATAGATGGTTGTATCAGTTGCTTCTCATGTTTAATAATATAAAATAAGAATCACCATGTCACCACAGATCACCTTTTCCCATTCCAGCATGGAGTCTAGGAGGAAACTAGAGGCTGCATGTCTCACTGAGCTGCAGGAAAGAAGAGAGCTATCCAGCCACCTCCCCCAGTCCCAGTCCTGGTGTAAATTAGAGCTACCCAGTGCTCCCTCATTCCTTGCCAGCTGGCAGCAGCTCCCCTTGCTCTGCTCCAGGGCCATGGCCAGCGTGGCATGGCAGCGCCTAGCACAGGGGCCAGCAGCACCCTCTTTGCCAAAAGCTGTCCTGTCCAGCTAGCGCCACAAACTTCCAGCAGTGATGCTCTGTGGAACGAAGGAACAACGCAGATTTGAGAAATTACAGTAGGAAAAGTGCTTTAGAATCAAGAAACATGGAAGAACACGTAACCTTTCACTGCCGTAAGAAGCTATTTGAAATCTGCTCACCTCTTGTGCTGTCACAGTTAAGTGTTTTCAAAGCCATAATTCAGTTCCCCCCAAACAAATTACACCATATAGTCCCTGGGTCCTGCTGCAGTCCTGTAAGTATGTTCTCAGGGATCCCACAATTTCCCAATCACTTCCTGGGCTCTCTTTCCCCACTGTCAGGTCCTCAGCAATGGCCTGGATGAATTCAAGTGGACTACCTGCCCCTCACACTGTCACCTGTGGTGACGTGCAAGCCGCAATGAGAGACCTGAAAATGAAGATGAGAAAACTATGCTTCTGCACTCTGATGCACTGTGGCTCCTGTTCCCCAGACAGCAGATCACGTTAAGGGTTTCCCAATCTCCCATTCCCGTTGCTGCCTTTCAACCATGCTGGCCTAATGTTTGGTGCTGAGACCTAGGAAACCCGTCCTCACCTCAGCTGCTGCCACATTCCCACTCCCTCTTCACCTCTGACTGCAAGCTCCCGTCTCACAGAATCACAGAACAGCAGGGGCTGGAAGAGACTTCTGGAGATCACAGAATTGCTTAGGTTGGAAAAGACCTTCAAGATCATTGAGTTCAACCGTTAACCCAGCACTACCAAGTCCACACTAATGTATGTCACTAAACACCATGTCTCAAATATCTCTTGGGATGGTGACTCAACTGCTTCCAGGGACAGTGTGTTCCAGAGCTTGGCAACCCTCTTGGTGAAGAAATTTTTTTCTAATGTCCAACCTGAACCTCTGCTGAAGCAACTCAAAGCCATTTCCTTTTGTCCTATCATTTGTTACTTGGAAGATTGACCCCCACCTGACTACAGCCTCTTTTCAGTGAGTTGGAGAGCGATAAGGTCTCCCCTCAGCCTCTTTTTATCCCTGCTAAAGGACCAAGGCTCCACTGAACACCGTGTAGTGAACAGATCATGCTGCTGCACCATCCCAAAACTTAACCTTGCTCATTCAGTTTTAGCAGGTCCGTTCTCTGAACTTGCTCAGGTACCTAATCCTGTGCCAATACCCGCTGCTAAAGAAGAGGAAAAAGTGACCCAACGGGCCTGCAGAGCAGCCAGCCCCAACTGAAGTGATTCTCAGGGTGGCTGGAAGCATGACAACCTGCACAAGTGGGAAAGCCAGTGCCTGGCTGAGTTCCTGCTGTGATACACACCACACCCCGACTGCCGGGGACTGCCGGATCCCCCAAGCCGGCACCTCGAGGCTCTGGCACAAGCTCCGTCTCCCCAGCCGTACCCCCAGCCGTAGTTCCTGCACCAGGTTCCTGCTCCCGCCCTTCCAGAGCCACCCCGCAGAGCCGTTTGCAGCTCCCACTGCCGGTTCAATCACCCACAAAACGAAGAAGCCCCGGCGACCTCCCGGCCCCACTTGCTCCCGCTGCCCTACGCACCCCCCGGGTCCCGCTGACCTGCCAGGAGTAGGAGAAGGAGGTGGAGGAGGAAGGAAGGGAGCAGCAACCCCCCTGCGGGACTCCTCTCAGCCCGNGGTGCCGCCCCCAAGCTGGTCCGGTGGCTTCGCGTGTGGCGGCCGCTCGGCCGCCCCGTCGCGGCCTCTCTCCCTTCCCCGCCCCCCGTCTACTTTGTCAGCCCCAGACCTCGCTAGCCCGGGCACGGAGCCGTGGGGAAGCTCCGAGGGGGCGGGAAAGGCTGCGCCCGTCTGCCTTGGAAGGAGACTGGGTGCGAGGGAGTTTTTTGCTAGGGCTAAAATCGTGATTGTAAATTGAAATTAAAGTCGTGATTTGTTATCCAGCACAAAAGTAGAGGTGGTGCGTGGGACGGGACACTCAGGTACGGGTGGGGTGATCCACCACAGTGCGCTGATGACAAGACTTGGCCTCCTCCAGCATGGTAGCCAGTGCCCTTCTGTCTCCGAGCTCTCTTTGCTGCCACCGGGAACTACGGCGTGACGGTGCTGCCAATTGAAAACCCAACATACCTATTCGTCCCTACTACAAAATTAAAGATTTTTCAGGCCAGAACCACATTCTGTCAGAAGTTATTTTTCAAAAGTCATTTTTGATGACGTTTAAACATTGTCGTGAGGAGCTCTGCCTGAAAATTCCCACAGATGGGTCCCAGAGGCCAAAATAGTCTCCCTGTGGTCACACAAAACAAAAGGGTTGGCTCTGACTTTGCATGAAAAGCTGCAAGTTAAGGAATGCCCTTTGAATGGTTGAAGTATGCACACAAAAATGAGAAACATCCACAGGTGTTTCTGCTCATAAAGGGCTTCCTGCTGCTGGCAGCTTGGTGGGGAAGGCTGACACAGAGGCATGTAATGAATTTTTTAGAAAGATTTACTTATTCTACACTAATGACAACAACCCCCCAAGCCACCTCAGCTGAGTTCTTGTGAGATGATTGTTTTATCCACACACAGCTGAGTGTTTTTTCAAATGTATACCAGAACCTGACCATCACAAAGTAAAGCAGCTTTTCGTGGTTTGACCTGTTCCACAGTGGGAATCCTTTTGTTTGTGCAACAGCCTGAACTAAATATATAAAAGAAACCTCAATTATATGAAAACTGATAAGAGTAAATCTCAGACCAGGTAAGTAACTTGATTTCAAAGAAATGTCATTTGTTCCCTGTGTCTTCACCTGGTGACAGGCCACAGTTCATCCCTGAAAAAAAGCTTGAAAAAATAATGTGGTTTTGTTAATAGATAGTATTGATAGTAAAGGAAGAGTTTACCAGGTAAGGGTGACTCGGGTAGATGACTCCCAGAAATTCTGACATCTCCTGGTTTTTGTTTTTTAAATTTTAATAAATTATCTTAGACCACCATTCCAGCCTGTCTTAGAAAAGCCTTTTGTTGGTAATTTCTGTTCTTCCATTTTTCTTGTTGATTCCGTCCCTTGCAGTCTCCTGCCCTTGACAGTTCTCTCAGAAGTCAAATTTCAGTATTTTCCAAACAAGTTGCATAAAATTGCCCAGTAGATGTAAATCAGCATAGCATACTGAGCTTCAGAACTGATTTGCACATAACAACTTTAAGGGCCTTCTGTACTTTTTTCTGATTGCAGGAGACCAGTACTTTCCTTGAACCACTCTATAACATTCCTTGGCCCCAATTATTACTCCCTAAGTACTGTGCTTTGGACAATTGGTTGAGAAGTCCATCAAACAAAGGGAAGTAAGTCTTCAAAATAATGTTGAAAGTCCATAAGAAATGTGAGATCCAAGGGTTTACCTTCTTCCTTTAGTGGAATTTTTTTCATATTCATTGAATCAGTCATTGTGGTTGGAAAAAAAAGACCTTTAAGATTACTGAGGCCAACCATTAACCTCACTCTACCAAGCCCATTGCTAAGCCACATTTAAACCACATCCTTAACCTAGAAG
This sequence comes from Upupa epops, assembly GCA_013397515.1. Classification (NCBI taxonomy): domain Eukaryota; kingdom Metazoa; phylum Chordata; class Aves; order Bucerotiformes; family Upupidae; genus Upupa; species Upupa epops. Next base: position 164,358 of record VZRI01012673.1, on the reverse strand, counting down.
ACTTTTAAATATATTCAGGAATGGTGATTCAACCACTTCTCTGGGCAGCCTGTTCCAATGCCTAATGACCCTTTAAAGGAAGTTTTTTCCTAATGTCTAACATAGACCTCCCCTGGCACAACTTCTTGTTTTGTCACTTCTTACTTGTAAGAAGTAACCAACACTCACCTCTTGACAACCTACTTTCAGGTAGTTGTATACAGCAATAAAATCTTCCGTCCCTCAGCCTCCTTTTCTTCAGAATAAATAGCCCCAGCTCCCTCATCTGCTCCTCGCTGTCAGACTCTGGTTACAAGTGAGATGGCTCAAACAATTGTAAGCAAATGGAATATAACTTGTGAGCAGGGTAATGGGGGAGGCCCTGTACCTGAAAAGAAACTATGCTTAAGTGGTAAGAATGCAAAGAACTTTCATTTTTTAAGTTCCCCATACCTGGAAGTGTTATCTCCTCATAAGAGAGATGCTTCAGGACCCCAATCGTTTTTATGATTTTATTGCTGGACTCTCTCCAGTAGTTTCCTATCTCTTGAACAGGGTAGCCCAGAACTGGGCACAGTATTCTACATGTGGCCTCACCAGGGCAGAGTAGGGGGCAGTGACCCCTGTGGACCTACTGGCCACACACTTTTTAATGCACCATAGAATACTATTGGCCTTTTTGGCTCATGGTCAGCTTACTGCCTACCAAGACTCCCAAGATCTTTCTCTTCAAAGCTGTTCTCCAACCTGTTGACCCCTGACCTACACTGATGCATAAGGTTGCTTCTCCCCTGGTGTTGGACCCTACACTTGACCCTGTTGAATCTCAGTAGGTTTCTTTTTGCCCAACTGTGCAGTCCCCACCAGTACATGCTGGTAAGAGTGGCTGGGGCTTTTGCTACAGGTTGTCAGGGTAAACTGTAGGGGCTGCTCCATAGCAAACCTTTGCCCAAATAAGAAGGGCACCCATAAGAGGGAGCATTGCCTCAGGCAGGCTTGTCTGCTCTGAAAATTAAGAAATTTGCTGGAAGAATCAGTGTTCAACTTATCTCCTAATCTTTTCCTGTTTCCACTACTCCCAGCATTGTGGAGGTCATTTGTAGTAGGGCAGTATCATTTGCTTATACTAGGGTGAAATGACGACATATTTAGTTTTCTCAGAAAGAGATATTAAAGGAAGACTAATGCATAGTAAAGAAAAGCAATAGATTAGAGCTAAGGCCTTAGCCCTGACAATACTTCCAAAACACCCTGTTTGCACCGCATAACAGCAAAATCACCCCTTACCAGATATGTTTTTTGAAAGATGGTTTTGAAAACGATGCACAGTTGCTGATATTATGTTGAGTGTGCAAGCCCCAAAGTGCTAATATTCAAGGAGAAAAGCCCACTTCCAGTGCACTAGTGTTTTGAAACTCACTATAGTCAGATATCTCTGTCTCCAGAAGCTTAATTAGCAGTTTAGAAACAGTAATTATCACATGTAGAGCACTAGAGGAAACTTAACAGAGGAAAAGGCACATACTTAAGACAAGCTTTTAAACTTCTTCACCTCTAGACTATCTCTAGAGAAATCACTTCAAAACAATTACCAGGATGTCTTATATACAAAATAAAAATGTTTCTTGTTGAAGTCAAGCTGCTATCTGCCTCAACACAAGTGATTTCAAGTCTTCCATATGTTTTCCAACATGTAACCAGCTGACCAACTTCAAGCACCTCCAAAAGAACCTGGACACACAGCAGCCGGAGAGCTGTTGAGTCAAGTAAACCCCTGGTTCTGCAAAAAGAGGCAGCTGGGAAGATGTTTGTTCAGCTTTGCTACATGTTATCCTGTAATGGCATGGAGGGAGTACTCATCTGAGTGTTAACCACCTCTGAGCTTCACCTTCTCCTCCTGGTTCTGCAAGATCCTGCTGTGTGGTTCACAGTGAGGAATGGTGCCTGTATCTGCTCTGGGAACTGTGAGAAGTGTAAATATCACCCTTGTTTTCCTGTCATCCTGTGTCAATGTCCAGCAGTAGGAATTACAACAAATCCATTGTACTAAAGACAGCAAATATAATTTCATTGTACGTTTAACTTGCTATCTTCTCTTTTCCTACACCATTAAAGATATACCAGGATTAACTGACAGAGGGCATGCACCAATCCTTCTGAAGCTCATGAAGGGCTTCGTGATGACTCCACTCTTAGCTGGACCAGGCTTTAATTTCTGATTCCTTTCTGTCTCCCTGTACTTATCTCACCACTGGTCTAAACTAAAAGACTCAATCTTTTTCTTTAAATGGAAACCTTTTCACACTTCTAATAATTTTCATTGCCACTTTGGGATGTTCATTTTCTGAGGGTGGCCTGAATACTAAATGCAGTATTTAAAATGGCTTTTCAATATAAAACTCTGTTCTCCTTTGACAGAATGCTGTATCTTTTCCTGGCTGCTCCATTAGCACATTATTAGGTCTGTTGTATTATTTGCATATAGTTACACATACACTAATAGAATCATAATAACAGCAAAACCAGCTTTATTTCTTTTTAAGAAATGTTAGCTATGATTATATTGCTACTTATTGCCTCACAACCCACTTTATCTCATGCATGGTTTCTAATATCTGCCAGTAACTTTGACACTGGAAAATTTGTCATTTAGCTCCTGTAAGACTGTGAGACAGTGTTGTTCTTCCCTGCACAGACTGCCAGTCTCTGTCACATGAGGCAGTACTCAATATTCCTGCCTGTAGCTGTGTAAAGTTTGCAAATAGCATAATGCAGGAATTTACTAGGCAGCAAACAAAGAATATCTCTTATGGTCCCTTAAGTTACCTCTATCATGTTAAGGTAGATGCAATATCTGTATTATAGTGGTTATATTCTACATAATGCTAATTCTGCAGGTGAAAATACATTATTTTGTAGACTTTGTAAAATTTATTGAAATCTTCATCTGTATTTTACCTCCAGAAAAGATCAAGGCAGCAGAGAAGACGACAGGTGATGTTTTTAATTTATTTTCAAGGCAGAGATTTCCATGTTCATATCATCTTTATGCATTTGCCAATGGCATTTGGCATTATTTCTATTAGGAGCAAAGAGTGTCTCAGCAATTCTGCTTTCTGGTAGAGCACCAGACAGTGATTTATAAACCTATGCTAACAGTAGACAACTGCTAAAAGAGTGAATTTCATTCAGACTTGATAAACACTATTTAAATAAACCAAGACTTGTGTGCTTTATTTGTTTCTTTAATTAAACAGTTATTTCATAAACTAATCAGAAGTGCTTAGTGAAGCTTAGCAAAGAGTAACCACAGGAGGCTTTGGCTTAGGCATTAGCATTGATGTTTTTTTTCTTCCATACCTTCTTCTTCCCAAACAATTAATTATTTTTTTTATAATTCCATATGAAAATTCAGAATCTGAGTAATGAAATACTCTTTCTTAAATACTTACATTGAGGATGCATGATTTGACTGGATCTAAATCAGAAATATAAGAACTTAGTCCAAGTTAGACTTGTATTTCCTTTTGAATCTAAACAAGAGCCATTAAACACCCATAACATCATTCACAGTTGAAGTGCATTAACTGTCAGTATAAAAAGTGATAGGAGAGCTAGTCTTATCATCTCACTAATAATCATCTTTTTTTTTCTTTTTTTACATTTCAGGGGGGTTATTTTTAAAATTATATCCTGCACAAGTTTTTAGGGGACAATGGTGAACTTCAGTGAACAGCATTGTTTTTAAGAATGACAGTCAGTGAGGAATGAGCAACAAGATGATTACCAAACTGAACTGTGGTGTCAATATCCTGGTCACTGTTATTTTTCACATTCCTTCTACAGAGCATTTTCAAATCTTCAATTATGTTGAAAAGCATTGAAATAGTGTGGAGAGCTCTCTACCAAATCATATCAGCACCAGGAAGAGTGATGTACCCCAGAAAGCCATAAATCCACATAGTTTGTCGGGGGGTATTATTACAAGCAGCCAAGATTTAACATTATTCTAATAGTTTTGTGCCTTAGGAAAAATCCAGCAGCCCATGATTCAGAGAGCCGCAAATATGACTTAAAACTCTCTCTCATGTTAACTTGGGGATGCCACACTAAAGAATTTGGCATGGAATTTAAAGATCATGTATAATACTTGCATAGAATACAAAATATTATATTCTATTTAATAAAGCTAATTGTTTACAAGTCCTGTAAACTTCAGAGGAAGGGTTGGCCTCTGTCACATGCAATGCAAATGACACAAGACCTCTGAAGATGTGGCAGAGGCTAACATTAAAGAACTATTTGTGAGAAGTGGATTAATATCCCCTCTTAAAAAGCACTGAATTCCAAACACAATGGTTTTTTAGTTTTTTAAGAGAAAAATTCAGAGTACAACCACAATGTCTCCACTGTTTGATGCTCAGTGGGATTTGAAAAGGTTTTGTTTGAGATAGATAGATGAAAGCTTCACTGGATATGAGGGATACATTAGAGTCCAGAGAATGGCTCTGATATAGTACATTTGCACTTACAAAGTTTGCTGTTTTGTGTTTTTCCAACACATTATGTATTACCTTCTACTAGACTAGCTAGCTTAAAGCCCCATCCAACTTGATCTTAAATATATGAACAGATGGAGCATCCACACCTTCCATAGGCAATCTATTCCAGTGTTCCACCACCCTAGAAATGTCTCTGGGTTTTAGTATTTTTCTCCTCTTGCATAATGAACACACTGAAATTATTTTTCTTAATGTACAGTGCAAACAGTCAAATGTCACATTTTCCTGCAGCATCCAGAACACAGGATGAGTAGTCTCAAGTTACTGTATCGGTGTCCATTGTAATTACTGATGCTCGGCTCGTATTTGTGACCTTCAGAGAACACTGTTTTTGTGAAAAATATTGCTACATTTACTTCGCTTTTTTTGATAAGCAGATCTGCATAGAAAAATATTTTATAGAAACAAATACCAGAGTATAGATTATTCATTTCAGTCTGCTAGTACACTGGAGTACTAATTAATACACTTACTTATTTGAATGAAGATGAAATAGCAAGAGGCAGAAACCAGCTAAGACTCATAGAAAATGAAGAGCATGCTGGAAAGGAGTTGTAGTTTGTTGTATTTGGGAGAGACAATAGCTATTCTATACTTCAAAAGGGAGGAAATCGTTACTGTGCTGATCTTTTAGTCCTAGGCCTACAGTTCTAAAGTTGAAACAGGTGGTCTTCTGTGGTGCTATGTTCTTGCATATTTGCTTGGGCAAAATATGGCTTTTGCCATATTTTTGAAAGGCAATCTTTTGCATAACATCCTTTTAATCCTCATGGTCACAACAAAATATATGTAGCTTTCAGTGTTTGTCAGTATTGCATAGCTTGACAGGAACCACTGGACTAGAGAAAGCCTAACTTTTCCTTTTGAAGCTTTAAGGGAGTATAGACACAGCCAATCCGAAAGAATGGCAGTTCAACACACTGCTCATGGAAATGATTGTGAAGTATTGCTAGCTTAGCAGATACCCTATGTATTGGACTCTGGCCATTCCCTTCAGTGTCTTATTTTCATGGACTGAAACAGAAGACTGATATTTCATAACACTATATTCTTAAACTTTCACACAAGAAAGAACCCAGTCCCTGCTAACTGGACTCAGTGACTTGCCTTTCAAAATTCTTTTGGCCAACACCTAGAATTCTTACATAAATTAATATGAGAAACAGCAGTGGTGTGTGAGAAGTAGGTGAGATGGGGAAGAGAAAGAAACTCAACAATCTTAATCAAAATTCTTTTATTAGCTTCAGTATTATAATTGCTCTAGTCAAAATCAAGTTACTCTTCCTTGAGCAACTTAAGGATGAGTAAGCAAATCTTTGGCTATTTCTCTATCTTACACAAGCCTGCTTTCAGAAGTAGTAGTGTGTTTTCATTGGAAATCAAAACAAAATGTTCTAAACTTTTCACTTAAAGAGGATGACAAATGTTTTGGCGCAGGGTAGAACTTGTTCAAACTAGAGGCAGAGAGGAAGGTCAGGACAGCACCATTCTTATTCAGCAATGCTCCTAATCATCATGGCCAGTGGCACTAGAATTACTATTCAGACTATATGCTCATTAGCACTTTGGCAGCTTGTTATTTCACTAGAACTGGCAGTAGAAAAAAGTGATTTGTATTAATTAACTATAGCAAAAAGACATATCCTCACAACTGCTAAGTGTTTTTCAGCTTCCACAGGAAAGCTCAGCTGAACAACTTGTGTCTCTTATTTTCAGTGCTCTGTGCAAGTGTCTTTGTATTGATCCCTTTGAAGTAGAGTTAGAATAAAAATTTAGTCAGTCTTTTTACAGTAGTGTTTTGCATCCTGTTCTGTAAGAAAATAAGGTACAGAGACTAAATGGCTTTTCTACTCCATTACAAGAAGTCAGTGACAGAATCCAAGATTTTAATATTAATGATCCTGAGCTCCTCCTTCAAGTGCAGTCATGAATGATATCCTGAACACAACACTAAATCTGTTACGTAAGCTGGTTTCATCAATAGGTTCTATTGAGAAAGTTGGCAAAACTGTCCATACCATCACACTCTGCCCACACTCACAAATAAAAAAAAGCCACTTTAAGACTTATGGCTCTTCTCTGGATCAAAATGCAGAGATTGCCCATATAAAAGCTATAAACATGTTCTTGTAATATGCTAAGTGTACACATACTTGCATGTGTATATGTATGTCTGTATATGGAAATAGTTGGCACGCATACATGCACACACATATGTATATCTGTATGCATAAAAATAGGCCATGAGCCCAAGTTATGGTAAAGAAACATAAAAAAATATGCAGCCACTTGGAAGTAAACTGAAGGAAGGAGAGGAAGGAAGGAAACCAAAGTGCAGTACAAAATTCATAATTCACCCATGTTATAACCAAAGAGATTTTGCAGAAACAGAACAAAGAAACACTGCTTAATGGCATCCTCCTAATGTGGCTGTTCTGCTGGCTAGAGAGTGGGTAACCCCAAACCTTATCCCTCACTTAAAAGCCTCAGAAGTTGTTACAGCAGGATTTCAGAAGAGTGAGTAGCGGTAAGTGTTCTTCGTAGCAGACAACAGGAAATGCCACAGATTTTGTTCTGGTTCCTGCAGTCTGACTTTTGGGGAAAAGAGCAGCATAAGATGCTTGTTGTGGAGAACCAGTGCCTCTGGTTGAAGCCAGGAGGCAATGTCCATAGTAGACACTTAATTTAGATGAGGAAACTGCAGTTGTCGAAGACTCCCCATGCTCTTCCATGGTGGCCCTGTGTTCTGTCCCTTATGTAATTTGGCCACAGGCTTTCTCTTCAAACTCTGAGATCTCACAGTCTTAAAGTGCAGGGACTAGGGATAGCACAGGGATTCAGAGTAAGTGCCAAGGACTAATGAATGGAAGATTAAAGCTTGTCCATCTGAGAAATGCCCCACAGACATCTCCTAACGACATCTTGACGTCAGAAGGCCTCACTAGAATCAAGGAGCCTTTAACAAACATTTTAAAAATTACCATTAATAATGATGTGTAATAAGACAAATGCACCTTCTTTATTCTTCCCAGACACTTGGGTCTTTGGAAGTCCTGGTCATTCCTGCAGAGATCAAGCTCAGAGACTTTGTTTTAAGTTTTGAATGAAAATTTTCTAGAATTTCATGGCCAGTTCCCAACAGCGCAGGTGATTATTTTCAACCAGTGGTCTGCTTTTTAGATGACATACCTTAATTTTGGGGGTGGAAAGCTTTCAGTCTCTTAACATTTTAGAAAGTTTTCTCTTTTGAATTGGAAGGCAGCTTGCATGCAATGTCATCCTTGCCAGCAGCACAACAGCTGTTAATTCTATTCTGCAGAGTTCATCATGTGGTGACATAAGATGTAGAACTGAAAAGCAAAGGACTGGAACAGCACAGGCATATAATCATAAGGGAGAGGGTGTTATAATCAAGCCATATACATTCCTTTTTGAAATTGAAAAAATTATCTTTTCAGAGTGATGAAAGAAAGACTTGGTAAAATGGATTGTAGGAATTAAGCCAAGAGATTACTAGCTTAATCAGAAAAGAAAGCATCTCCGTGTACATTTACATTTAATTGCATCTATCCAGAATTATCCTGTTACAATGAATTACACAATGTATTACCCAATATGCAATTAGTAACTGCTTTTTTATAAAGGATAGGGAAAAAGTGGTATCTTCCCTCCTGCCTTAATCCACGTGCACTGTATGCTACGGGCAAAATTTTATCAAGGAACTTCAGCCCTCACCTGTAGGGACATTCCTCCTGAAGCTCCTGTTTAGACAGCAGAATGGGTCAGAGTGTGAAAACTGTTGCAGCACAGGAATTTGGCCTCACTATGTCACGAAGACAACTTATTTTGGCTTCCAGGAAGATGGACAATGGAAGAGGAATGCATATAGGAAAACTCTATATCCATGTGTTGATGCTTAGTGGATACAAGTCTGTTCTGTTTAAAAAGTGCCATTAGTGCTCTTCAGCATCTAGGTTGTCCATGTGCCACATTTCACAGGTAGGGGATTTTACTAAGAACACGACAATGCAATTTACTTACTACTGCCTAGACTCTCCTACCACCCTGGGGCAATTCCCATGAAAACCATTAAGTCATTATGGACAGCGTAACTGAGCTTAGTCCTGCAAACACCTTACAACACAGCTTCCTTCAAAAGAAGCCACTTGATTATACATCCGTGTTTCCATTCTGCCTCTGGTATTTTCTTATCTTTTCTGGCTTGGGAATCAGTGGGGTAGTCTGGTGAGCAAGACTGAGAAACTGCTCCGAGTTAATCTTTGTTTCTTTTTAACAAAAAACCAAACAATCCTTTTCTGATTGGGTGACTGTGAGAGCAAAATTGGGCCAGATGTCTATGTAAGGCACAACATACATAATAAGCATATCCTTTCTATTTCCTTTGTTCTGTCTGGAGTCCCTGCCTGCCAGGACATCAGCCCTCTACATTGTATTCATTATTTAGCTTCCTGTCAGGCATTCCTGTGATAAAGCACCAGTTTAAAATTCCTGTTTACAGTGATCAGAGGTAATTATTGGAACTGGTTGATGACCAATGAGGGTTACTTCAGGGAAACCTGCTACAAACCCAAAGCTATAAAAGGTCATTTTAAATAAATTCCTATCCTGAAAATCGTTGCCAAAAGTCTCTTACTGTTGGTTGCATGCTCAGCCAGTAATGCAACACTGATTAAAAACAAAATAATGTAGCAATGAATACAAGTAATCTCCAAGAGATTTCATAGCCTATGCAGAAGTTTTCATGTCATCAGTTACAATAAAGTGGTTGTCAATGAAAATCAGGATTTGAGGGCAGATACACACAATGACTGATATTTTCTCATATTCAGAAAGGAAAATATTTCTACTTACATAGAAAAAGTTGACGTCTTAATTAAAACCACTCAATTACAACAGCTGTCCACAGGCGATTTTAGGAAAACATTAAAAAGAGAAGTTGGCATGTATAATACTTAATGTGTGCATAACCATAACTCTCACAAGAAATACTGTTTGGATTTCCTAGAGGCAATACTTTGGTACTGGTCAATAATGTCTGTGTCCATATGACAAGCAGTGAAGGAGTGACCTCTTCAGGAAACAGGGATATTCTGGTTGCTGTTTGACAGACGTATCCTTACAAGGCATGATGGCAGCTGAGATAATAACAGAAGTTGAAAGTATCTTTAAAAAAACCAGTGTTCTTGATGATTCTGCTTTAGCATTCAGGTTTTAAAAACCCAATAAATTAATGAAAAATATTGAAACATGCCATTTGTCTTTGGAATTTGTGACTAGAGTCTCTGCTGTTGTAAAGTGCTTTAGAGACACTGAAATCTGAGTAGTTAGACTAGTCTACAGCAAATAAGGGTCTGTCTCATGATGTTTATGCACAAAAGCTTATAGAAGGAACAAACTGCAGGAAATGCAGACTCATAAACTGGGAAGGTATTGAACCACAGGATCAAATCCCAATTACCTTTTGGAAGCTATGATGAGAAACAGAAAGAATAACAGCAATAGAGGACTGAAAGCAAAAAAAAAAAAAAATATTCTCAGAAGTGGCAAGGATTTCCTTTGGAAGGACCCTTTGTGCTCCTTGTTTATCAAACCATAAATTAAATTGGACAATAACAGCTACCCACAGGGTGCTTAGTCCATTATTGCTTTGTGAGCTACATTGAAAATCATCAAGTGAATCTGCAATAGAAAGTAAGTTACATTTAATAGTTGAAATTCCACAGGTATAATGAATCAGTGACTAATCAATTTAAGTGTTTAACAATTTAGCATTATCAGCAAGACAGTAGAAGAAAGAAGGGGTTTTGATATCGCAAATATTGCTGACTAACTTGTGCTGTAGTGAGAAACATCATAACCAAAATTCAGAGAAAAAAGCAATCTTGGTGGCTTGCTAACAGAGAATGTGAAAATGAGACTTCTATATCAGTATAAAAGAAGTCTTTACGTATAGGCTCTGAAAGTGTATGCACAGCTCATGTTAGAATTCGCGTCTGAAAGCCAGAATGTATTTGAATGTATCCAAGACTGGGAGAAAGAAAGAGAAGCTTCATCATCCACATTTTCTACAACAGAGGTAATTTTATACATTTTAATGGACTTGAAGTTTAAGGGTCCATTTCTTACACGACCTGCTTTTTTATTGCCAATTTTTCTCTTGAGTAAGGTGAAAAAATAGCTGTAATGTTTGCTCATGGATTCCTGCTCAGACTCTTCAAACTACAAAAAAAAAAGACGACCAGCATGTCCTCCTACTTTTTGTTTCACAAAAACCTTTTAGAAATCCTTGTAAAAATATAGCTGAAGGAGGTCAATGTTAAAAATCTACAAAGGTATTTTAGTTGGTTGCCAAAAATAACCAGTTTTCTTTATTTCCCCAATAAACAACTTGCCCAATTGCCATAAACCATTTAAAGGTATCTAGCATATGATGAATCTGGGGATTCATCAATTTGGGCATACTCTTTGATAAAATGAAAAAGATGAAAAAGCCTAATTTTTAATGTTTTTAGGAATAGTCTCATTGTTTCCACTAGTATGGAACTACCTGTCTGATAAAGTTAGGCTTGTGCTTAAAAGCATGTCTGGATCAGCATCTAAGTTGTAACTTTACATTTGCAGGACACTGTTTATGGACAAAGACATTTAAAATGGCGGTCCTGCATAGTTAAAGAAAACTACACTATTTAAGACACTTTAAGGCATTTTAAATTGAATACATAGGAGTATAATATAAAACATTTCAGAAATTTCTAGAAATTGTTGAAAAGAGATTACTATTCAGCGTTGATATTTTCAAAACTGATATAATCTGGGTACCAGGTTAAGCAGGGTGCTGAAACCTGTCCTTAACTTTGATTCTCTCCAAAGGAAGAAAATCTGTGCAACTATTTGCTAAATAAGGATAAGCTTAATTCATAACAGCTTCCATGGAATAGCCCTGAAAAAAAAAATAGAAAAGCTCAGTGGAAAAGCTGAGATGTTGGTCTTCTTGTAGTGTAAGGCTTCCATATCCAGCGATCATGTGGCTGTATTGCATGTTTCCTGTCATTAGGCAGGACAGGTATTCTAGATATTTATTTAGCATTCTCATGTTAAGGCAAATTACATTTGTGGCACACTTTTTTTTTCACCATCTGCTGAGTTAAAAACTGGCTGGATGATGGGGTACAGAGAGTGGTTTGAGAATGGTGCCCAATCCAGTTGGTGCTCAGTAAGCACTGGTGTCCTCCAGGGGTTGGTGCTGGGCCCAGTTCTGTTGAACATCTTTATTGATGACCTGGATGAGGGGATCCAATCTCCCCTTAGTAAATTCACAGATGACACCAAGTTAGGGGGAGTATCGATCTGCTGGAGGGGAGGAGGATGCTGCAGAGAGATCTGCGCAGGCTGGGTCAACAGGCAGAGGCTAATGGGATGAGGTTTAACAAGACCAAGTTCAGGGTCCTACATTTTGGCCACAATAACCCCCAGCAGAGCTACAGACTGGAGGATGAGAGGCTGGAGAGCAGCCTGGAAGAGAGGGACCTAGTAGTACTGCACAACAACCATCTGAATGTGAGCCAGCAGTGTGCCCAGGTGACATGAAAGGCCAGTGGCATCCTGGCTTGTATCAGGAATAGTGTGGCCATCATGACTAAGGACGTAATTTTCCCCCTGTACTTGGCACTGGTGAGACTTTGCTTGAGTGCTGTGTGTAGCTTCCGGCCCCTGACTTCATGAAAGATATTAAGGTACTGGAGCAGGTTCAGGGAAGATAAACAAGGCTGGGGAAGAGAGTCTGAGGGAGCTGGGGTTGTTTAGCCTGGAGAAGAGGAGACTCGGGAGACCTTACCACCCTCTATAACTACTTGAATGGAAGTTATAGAGAGGTGTCAGGCACTTCCAGACAAGTGATAGGACAAGAGGCCATGCCCCAAAACTGTGCCAGGGAAAGTTCATGGTAGATGTTAGGAAGCACTTCCTCACAGAAAGGGTGGTTAGACCTTGAATGGACCGCCCAGGGTGGCTGTGGAGTCACCATCCCTGGAGGTGTTTAAGAAAAGACTGGACGTGGCACTTAGTGCCATGATCCAGCTGATGTGTGATGTTAGGTCATAGACTGGGCTTGATGGTCTCAGAGGTCTTTCCCAGCCTCAATAATTCTATGATTTTGTGATTCTATGATTTTTATAACTCTTAAAATGCTGATACATGCTTCATTATAAGGATGAGGTAAGCTTGGAGAAGCCCTAAGAGAAGCAGCAATAGGAAGAACATAGGTGACGTACCCTACATGCAATTTTATTATATGACTAAGACTTTCATGGTACGCTAGATAAGATACGTTTCTTCATTTACTCTCCACTAGCAACTCAAAATATATTTTCAATTCAGTTGAGTAGATGTAATGTTAATACGTACAAAGATAAACAAGACTCTTGTCTGTGAAAAATATAATGGACTTGAATGGCTCTCTTAAGTGGTAAATAAAAAATGGAAAAAAAGTTATAATTGCTTGTTTACCAAGTAGACTAAAGTAACTTCTGTATTGCCATCCTGGTCTCCTGAGTAGTCACATTTTGAATATTTCCAAGGATAGAGGTTCTGAAAATTCACTAGGCAATCTGAGCCAATGTGCAAACACTAATTGTGATGTTTTTACCTTACAGTTAGAATTTCCCTTTTTGTGACTTCTGAACATTGCCTCCTGTCCTTTCGCTGCAGATCTCCAACCATTCTGAGTCTGTCTGTTCTCTAAGCCCCAGAAGACAGCTGAAGAGGGTAACTGGTCCCCTGGCCACCCTGAAGACATCTGCTTCCCATTCCAAGTAAGCCAACTTTCTTCAGTCTCTCCTTGCACATGTGCACCAGCCCCTTAGTGTTGTAGTGACCTGTCCTCAGACTTGCTTCACTGTTTCTGTTGCCAGCCTTCCAGCTGGGATCTTAAAAGATCTGCACATGAGAGAAGCATGCTTCTCTCAACCTGCTGGCTACTGTCTTTCTAATGCAACCAGACGTGCAGTCTCTCTGCATTGCTTCAAGGTTGCCCTGCTGCTGATGTTCAACCTCTCAGACACCAGCACTCCCCATCTCCTTCTCTGCAAGGATGCCTGCTGACTGTTCAGTTCTCAGCCCATGCAGCTTCATGGAACTGTTCAATCCTGTTGAAAGACTGCATTTGTTTTTTGTAGAATTTCAAGAGGATTTTTTCAGCTTGTTTCTTCAGCTGTTGAGGTCACTCTACCTGCAGCTGTCTCCTTGACAACTAATTACCCTTGGTTTGGTGTTACCCACAAAGTTGAATTCTGTCATACTGCAGAGGTCTCAGGCAGAAATGTTGAACAGTTGGACTCAGCACTCAGCCTTGAAGAACACTGACAGTAGCCAGCGGATTTTGAACCACTAGATACTACTATTTGAGCCCAATGCTCTTGTAAATTTTTCACCCATTTTATAATTCACCCACTCAGTCCATACTCTTCAAATTGCTTGTAAGTATGAGAAATAGTAAGTGGATTTGGCACTTTATCACTCTATGTTCATACAGTGATTGATGCTGAATGGAAAGACGGAAAAGAAATTATCCTTGCAGCAATCCATAATTACAGAATACAGCTTGCCATCCTCCCTACACATTCAGTACCTTTCTTTAAGTGTACACCCTTGGATATATGTCATTTTTCTGATGAAAAACTACAGTACTGCATGACCAAGAGTGTAAATTCCTTCAGAGAAGCTTGGAACGATGAAAACAGCCCTCCATCATCATCAGGAAGGCAGACATGAAGAGTTTTCATTCCCTTTTATAGTTTCCAAATCTAGATTTAGGCCACACAAGGAGTGTATTTTCAGCTAGATTTGACTGTTTTTTTTCCAAGAGATTGCCTTGGAATAGCATATACAATACTAACAGTAGCTGGTTAGAAGCAATAGATAGGACGATTGACTTCACTCACAAGTAACCTGTTGAGAAATTGAAGTTGAAAGTTCTTCCCTTGTTTTGATCAAGAATTGCACCAGGAGCTCAGAAATATCCCTCAATAGTCAGGAAGGAAATAGATTAGACATGTAGCTTAAGGATCAAGATTTTTAGGGAGGGATGATTATCTTTTAAAGAGCAGGCATGTACAGCAGTGAGGTAGTCTACCTTTCTGTATAGGAAGCATAGGTACGTGCTACAGCAAAAACGTTGCTGTATGTGTGTATTATCCCACTTCTAATGTGGTGGAATAGTGGTTTAACAAGAATGCCTAGTCCAAACCAGAGTGGGCGCCTACTTTATTCAGTGTTCCATCTCTGATAGTGACTAAGAAGGGATGCAAAGGGTGGAGTATAAGGAAGAGACCATACTGCAATGTTTATTCAGTCAGACTTAGCCTTGGTTTTTGTTTAATAATCCTTGAAAGATCTTTTCTGTACAAATGTGCCCAGATTTCTTTCTGGGTCCCTGAGAAAGCCTATGGCACTCACAGCCTCCTGCAGAAAGGACTCCACACCTGAGCTATGAATTGTGTAAGAAGGTGACTCCTTTTTGTTTGCTTTGAGCCTGTTGCTTTCATGATGCATTAAATGTCCCTTTGTCCTTACACTGGGAAGCAGTGAATAATCACCCTTTATTTACCACTGCATTATCATGACATTATAGATATCAGAAAGGTCATTTATATTCCAGGCTGAAAGGTTCTACTCTGCTTAATCTCTTCTTGTAGTGAAGCCCTATGCCTTAACCATCTGTGTTACCTTTTGCTGCACCTTTTCTAATGGTATTATATTCTCTTGAAATCAAGAATGAAGGTTATGCATCCTACTGAGGATGCAGCTACCATTTACATCTATACAGCAGCCTAGTGATGTTTCTTCTTTTGTTTCTTGTTCTATTTGCTATTTTGACCGCTGCCAAGCTTTGAGCTGACATTTTCACAGAACTATTTATTATAATTCCAAGATCTCTTTGCTGAATGGTAATTGCTAGTTCAGAGCCCATAATTAGACATGCAAAGTGAGGGTTCATTTTACTCCTGTGAATTGCCACAAAGCACTGAAATGCATATGCTATTTTATTCACTTACTCTTCTAAGAGCCTTTTGCAGTCTGTCACAGTGGACTCCTTTCTTTTCTTTAGACCATTGCCCTAAAAAAAATAGCATTATCTGCAGATTGATACTGCACTCTCTACTCATTTTTTGATGGTTCAGGGATATGTTAGCAGAGGCCCTAGTACCAATTTCTGTAACCTCTCCCCTTTAGTTAAAATGTCATTTTTTCTCTACCTTTCTTCCCCGTAATCCATAAAAAATGTTGCTGAAAGCCTTCTGGAAATGACGTAGACCATGATCTTGTGATGTTTGGGTGCTCAGACCATTCATCCCATTTCAAAGGACTCATGGGGATTTGTGAAGCATGGATTGTCTCTAAAAAAAAACCCCCATGATCTTCCCCAATGCCACATTTGGCTCTGCATTTATGAATTTGGTACTTTAGTGCAGCTTCTGTCAGTTTGCCTTATGCTGACATCAGGCCTACAGGTCTTGAATTGCCAGTATAAGAAGAAACAACAAAAATGAGGCTGCTAAAATCTATTGGAGGAAGGAAGTAGCCATGTTTAGTTTCCTGTTCTGACTCACCTCTAGTGAGTTCTCTGTCCTAGTAGATACTGCTATAGTATATACTGTATAGTGATAGGGGCCTGCAATAGCTGTTCTCTCCTTACAATGACAATCTGAGATGCAGTTAATGAGAAGAATGAGGAAACTCCTTATGCAAGAACATGGCTGATCTAGATGTGCTCATGCAGATCCTAAACATCATGGTCATGAATGAAAGTTTAGCATGTGCAAAGACTGATCAAAAAAATCCCACCAGTAAAGACCTCAGATTTGTTCTGGCTATTTATGGACACTGCTATGTTTTGATGTTTACTGAAACACACCTTAATGTCTTTCCCCCTGTCCTTCATTATCTTAAAAAGGTAAACAGTAGTTTCATAGGACACTTGGAGTTTGATGCATGCCATATGACAATAAGATTGCCATGGAGACTTCTTAGCCTTGAATACTGGTGTAATTAATGTAGAAAGATTAAGATCCTTTTATTTGCATGAGAGTTAGAAGACAGTCTCTTCTATCAACTTTTTTTCTAGTGGCTATGCATGCTGTATGTAACAGCAAGGCATGTAAATCTACAATCTCCTGACTTCTGAAGTAATGCACAAAACACAGAAATACACTGCTGCAAGCAAAGATCGAGATTACAGCCTGTGTGAAAAATGCATCAGTATAATAGCAGCTACTTGCAGTAGGATGCATACAAAGAAGGAAGAAAGCCGAAAACCTGATGAGTCACAAAACAGCAGCTCCTCTCTGACATTCCTCTTCCTTGTACTATCAGTAATAATTTGTCATGTATAATGTGGAAATATCTATTTAATTCATGCATTGATAACTTAGTAGTCACTCAACATACAAAATCTGACCTGAAAAATTTCCTTTTATTGACAACACATAAGTAAATGTGGAGATTATCATCAGAAGCAACACGTTGCATTGGCAATGTGATTTAAAAATAAATAAACTGCCTATTTAAGAACTGTTAGATGAAGAAAAGGATATTGAAAGGCTGGACCAAAGTTAGGCTGCTTTATATATTGTCATAAAATCATAGAGTCATAGAATGTTAGGGGCTGGAAGGGACCTCTAGACATCATTGAGTCCAACTCTCCTGCCAAAACAGGATCACTTAGGACAGGTTGTGCAAGAATGCATCCAGGCAGGTTTTGAAAGTCTCAAGAGAAGGAGACTTCACAACTTCTTTGGGCAGCCTGTTCCAGTGCTCTCTCATCCTCACAGTAAAGAAGTATCTTCTTGTGTTGAGGTGGAACCTTCTATGTTCAAGTCTACAATCATTATTCCTTGTCCTACTACTGTGCACCACAGAAAAGTGATTGTCCCATTCTACTTGGCACCCACCCCTTTAATATTTATAAACATTAATAACATCCCTGCTCAGTCTTCTCTTTTCAAAACTAAACAGCCCCACTTAAGACTACTTAGGTTATTTTCTTCCATCCTGTCTGTCTTTAGGAATTTAAATTCCGCCTGCACTAGATGATCCTTTTCCCTATAGAACTAATGAAACTGTCAGAGTCAAGGAAATGAGCTACTACATTGAAATATATTTTCAATACAGTTGTTTAAAAGTAAACTTTGTTTTGCTTTTGCTAACACCTATTTAATTTCAGTATCTCATGTTCAGCAACATTCTGTTAAAATTTCTACTCTTAGCATTTCAAGTAAGAATTTGGAATAAACAACTATTATACAATCTCAAAACAAAATAAAGGTGTTATTTCTGGTTTTATATATTCTAGGTTATGCTGTTAGTAGAAAGTAGTATATGTTTTTAATTCATGTTAATTAGCTCAAGTGCTGAAGGACAATCTCTCATGCTGAACTGACTTTCATAAGGGTCTCTTTTTTTCTCGTGGAGATATAAATCAAGGTACAAATCAAGCAGAATCTAAGGATAATTGTATAAAACATAGAAAACATAACCTTTCAAACTCTTTGATATTTCATCTGATATTCAGTAGAGCTTCCAGCAGTCACAGGATTTCTTTTCTACCCTCCCTGCTATTTCTGAAGTGGAAATATAGGAGAAAACTACTGATAAAGCCATGATAAAGCCATTCAAGTCAATTCTTGCAACATTATTTTTGTGAGATGAATTGAGGTAAGTAAACCTCAGCTTTCCCTTCAACACATGGTCCAGTTTTACATCTACAGTAAAGCTGTCAAGTAGACTTGAAAGGAAACACACTTCCAGCATATGCTTAAGAGAGGCCAGACCAAGCTGCAGCACTGCAGCAGGCAGAGCACATCCAACAGACTATTGGTAAGAACATACTCTCAGAGGACATACCACTGCTGCTCTGTACAACAGTTGGCCCTTAGCCAGGAGCATTTTGGCAGGGCCTGGTCTGGAAAACACAGATGTGATCACAGTGCCTGGCTCCCTCACAAGCTTATTGGGGCCTTTGTACTCAAAGGATTTTCCAGGACCTGACACTGTGTGAACAGAAGTACCCAAACAACTTGAAGACACTGGGCTGGAGTTCCCTGTCTATCACGAAGTCTGTTCTCATCTTTCTCCTTTCAACCTCTTGTTCATCCTGTCTGCTAAGGCTGGAAGAACAATCCTTTATTCCCTGTCATGTAAACCACCTAATTTAATGGAAAATCTTCTCTTGTGTTATGGGTATTAAATTAGTAGATGAGTTGCATCCACAGATGATGTGGCTGATATGCTGTGCTTTGTCTTCATAACAGTTCTTGTGAGACAGATGGCCCCATATGGGTGCCTCATGCCATCTGAGCGGGACCCTGTATTGGGTGGGTGAGAG
>VZRI01012673.1:123671-145071 GCA_013397515.1 Upupa epops | reverse complement strand
TATCTGACAGTAGACATGCAGTTTGTGTCTGTTCTTGATGCTACTCTGGTGGAGCCATAAAGAAACTTAAACCATCAGACTCAAAGTTCTGAAACACGTCCGCCCACACCTTGTCATAAACCATCTTTCATAGAAAATGTACATACCCTGCATTTTCATTTCACCTTTGGGTTAATTTCTAAGGGCCCTTCAGACTTACTTTCCCAAATTCTCTTGAAAATGATTACTGAATGATCCAGTAACCAACCACAGGCAACCACAGAGTGTCTGGACATGTCTAGTGGGATGAGTTACAGTGACTCATGTGGAATAAAAGATAGGGCAGACTTTCCTACCTAAGGGTATTTTACTCACAAGAATTTTAAGCTTTCATTTTTGCTTACAGAAAAATGTCAGTAGAAGCAGATAATTTTGTTATGCATTTAGACAAAAGGGTTACTAACAGCATTTGCTGTCTAAACGTTGCAGGCAGGGAGCTCAAATTTTTGTTTAGCTTTTCAAAAAGTATAATCTGAATTCTGCAATCTTTAGTCAACTTCAAATGTTATTCCTCAAGCATTTATTTTAATTTATGAGGATTTCATCGATAAAGGGGCAGTCAGGTTTGATGCAGACACTGGCCAGGCTGTCCACGGAGTGGTGGAATCCCCATCCCTGGAGGGATTGAGAAAGCATGGAAATGTGGTGCTGAGAGCCATGAGTTAGTGGTGATCTGGAACTTTTGGCTTAATGGTTGACTTTATGGTCTTAGAGGTCTTTTCCAACCAAAGATACTCTATGTTTCTGTGAACACAAGAAAAGGTATCATGGTCCCATTGACAATATGCAAAGTATGCATATGACATTTCAACTATGCTTTTGAAAATATATGATAGTAATAATCCATTACCTGCGCAATAACAAATGGAAGGGACCAATATTATCACAGATACAGTATTCCTTCTCAATGGATCAATTCTCAAGAAACCATCAAGCCTCTTTCTTGAGTTTTTTTGTCACTGACCCCAAATTTAAATAACAGAGGAGCACTTCTGAAATGATCTGCTAAAGATTATACACACACATGTGCTTTAAGATCAGCAAAAGGGTGAATTTCCAGGTGCTGCTTGGTTTTTTTACAGTATGAAAATATCTTTAACAGACAGAAGTAAAGCATTCACCATAGCAAAAACAACAATTATGAGATAATATAATAATAAAATCAGTTTCTAATCAGTGGAACCTAAGCAGAAGAACAGGTAGCCCAGGGAGGTGGTGGAGGCCCCACCCCTGGAGACATTCAAGGTCAGGCTGGATGAGGCTCTGCACAACATAATCTGAAGATGTCTCTACTTATTGCTTGGGTTGGACTAGATGACCTTTAAAGTTCCCTTCCAACACAAATCATTCTGTGATTCTATGCTGAGGATGAAGGAGACTGCCAGATCTGACAAACAGCAGTCATGTCCCCATGGCACAAGAAAGTCTCATTCCAAATTCAAGGAATACATTTTTTTTGAGCAGCCACTGGAGAGTGCAAACCACTGGCAATGACAAAGCAACAATAGAATAACATTGCTAATTGTGCTTCGGTGTATTTTATGCGATTAGTGAAAACACAAGCTGATAAATACACCTTTGGCTGTCTCAAGTCATTCAGAGAGCCCAGAAGGATTAGAATTGAATTTTTAATGTTCTCAGAGAAGTCTTTTTTAAGCTCTCTCCCTCCTTATTTCTATTAATCTCAAAGATTGTACAATGCTTATTTCAAAATTACTTTTAACAGTCAGTTCAATTCTGACAGCATGCTGTTATCCTTTTGTAGTGCATTATCTTTTGTATTTTATGTGTCACAGACTAGGATATATGAAAACTTTCCCTCACGCTGACAGCTTAGGACAGCCAGACACAAATCCATCTAAATTAAGTGATCAGACCACAAAGTTTCTGGTTTGTTTCATTACAGCTGCTTAGCACCCTGACATAATTCAGAAGCCAGCCCAACCATTTTCTTCTCTCAGTTTTCTTGTAACTGTGAGGAAGTAGGCTAGGATGAAGAAATCACAGTTCTCATTGTGACAATATTCTGTTTCTTGTCTTTGTGTTCTTGAAGCACTATTCTTTGATGCAGATTTTAATTTTATGTCTTGTTTTTACCTTCTCTGGAGGCTTTGAGGAACTCAGAGTATCTTCTTGCGCCTTGGTTTTTCAGCCCTGCAAGTAAGATATAAATGTTGCCTCCCTCTTGTTAGCGGAGTGCTAAGTTGAAATAGCCCAGTTGAAATAGCCCAGTTGTAGTATGAACAACCAAACTAAGAAAACCCAAAGATCAAAGATACATTTCAGTTGTACTGCCTGGCTCCAAGTAAGTCTGAAAGCCTTTCAATACCTTTCTTTAATAATAAGATGGAAAGGCAGCATATTTATAAAAGGCCATGTCAGTACCAGCAGAGATGAACAGGACACTAGTGTGTTTCTATGGACGAAGAGAGCTGATGGTTTTTCTCTCCATTTTTTCTAAAAATTGGGAATCAAATTTTCAGTTTGACTTAATTGCCAGTCAGATGAGCTATGACATTTTTCTCCAGCTGAGATGTCTACGCACTTCGGCTTTAATGTGGTCCCTGAACTGTGCGATATGCTGCTGGAGAAACGCAATTTTAGGGCTACTATTAAGTTCTTTTATCACAAAGCTGTTGTCATATCAAATACAGTATCAGCATGTGTCAAAGGAGAGTCGTGAGAATAACAATACTGAAAAATCCCTGTCTATTTTTAGTGGGAATAAAATCTCTTCAAAATGATTCCAAAAGATGTGAAATGCAGAAAACTGAGTCATACTGCAATGATTAAAGACAGATTGCTCCTTCTGATGAAAGTTTAGAAGCAACTGGGATTGCTGTGATCATATCTGTTCATTTAATGTAGGTTGGTTACAAGTCTTTTGGGCTAGTTTACCTAATAATTCAAAGTCTTGACTGCTGCAGATAGAAACCATTAGCTGTCCCACTCACAATTTTGCCATTTAAAACCACTCCAACTCAAACCCATAAAAGGTTCTGGATAAGCCATGCTGGTGGTTACACTAAGTTTATGTTGGGGCACTGAGGGCACTAATGGGCATGCCTGATCCTGTTCAGTCCCCTGGAAGGTCCATCAAGGACAAGGACCCCAATCTCACTAACCAGGGAACATTGGTCCTGAGCAGTGATGTAGTAGAACTGGGTCTCCATCTCCCCACAGACCTACCCAGCCATGGGCTCCTGTTATGCATTAAAAGCTGAGCAGAATCGATAGATTTGTGTCTTTTCTGCAGAAAATTTTAGAGTTTGGATTTGAAAAGTTTGAAAATAAAAGTTTCTGCCCTTCCACTCCCCCTTCTTTCCCTCCGCCTTGGTAATTTCCACGAAGATATAAATGTTTGCTGCTTTGAATAAAATTTTCAATGCAGAATAGCTTTATCCCAACCTGTGAGATCTTCTTTTGGTTTGGGTGATCCTGAACTTTAGAGATTTATGAGGATTGAGACATTCTCTTCAAAAGTGTGTAGACACTGAGATTTTGGGAGTTGGATAACAGGAATTTCAGAGAGAAGAAGGAACTGTCTATGATGAATATGTCCTGGACATGTAATCTCAGTTCAGTGTAGTGGCATTGTGATGAAACTCTGTATGTCTGTATCTGTATCTTGTGTGTGTTTTTTTCTGATGTGTGTGGTGGGGGGAACAAATTAAAATGTCTTGGTGCCTCTCTTCTCCAAACTGAGTAAATTGTTTCATTGCCTGCAGGTTTATAAGTGGTTTTTTTAAACCCTTCCTTTGTGTCTGACATTTTAGCTAAAAGCTGCAGTTGAGGTCTCTAACCCATGAAATTAACAATTCCCAGGTGAGAGGAATGGGATCCAAGATGGCCACACTACATAATGGTGACCCAAGGTGAGACATATGGAGATCCAGACAAAGACCCACAACAGTCCCTCAAGCCAAGCCCACTCACAGGCCCACAGAGATGCCCAATACACATAACTTGAACCAGACTGGGGTGGTGGGACTGGCTCTGTCATCCCACAGGGACTCTGGACCCTAGGGAGCCAATGACTCAGTCAGAGCCCTGACAATGCAGGCCCAGGATTCTAATTCTGAATATTAAAAGCAATTTTCGGTCAGAGTATGAGATTGCAAAGGTTATGAAGATTTGCAATGATTTTTCATTGCTAATGAAATGTTGAAACCATAGATGTGGATAAAGAAATAGAATCTCCAGGTCTTCAAGCTGTTTAGGGAAAATCCAACTAGACAATTTTCAGCATCTTAATAAGCATGTTTATTCCAGATTGATCATGGAAACACTGCATATATTAGGAGAAATCTCAGCTATGAAGCATGCAAACAGAAGTTCATTCTTCATCACTGAAGTGTGTGGTGAGAGCAGAGTAGAGCCTGAAATTGCTGCTGCAGAACAATGCAAGAGGGATCGCAATTCCTATACCCGGAACTGACAAAAAGAAGTATTCCTCAATAAATGTTTTTGCCAGTAAGGCAGAAGCACATGAAGAAAATAAAATCATTTGCAGGATAGTTGTCATTTTACATACAGCAGTTTTTTACCAGAGTGATAATGTTCATGAGGGCTAACCTCTTTTTGGAAGAACTTCTCCATCCCCCATAGATTTATAGTTCCTTGAGGAGAAGGAAAAGTTTTATTAGGGCACATTTCAATAGCAATTAATCTTTCCATGAATCAAATAAGTATATAACAGTTTAAAGGGAAGATGTTGTGTGGGCAGAATATTGTCTGGAAGCTAATACTATGAAAAGGACCTGGGGGTCCTAGTGGACAGCAAGAGATGACTATGAGCCAGCATTGTGCTCTTGTGGCCAAGAAGACCAACAGCATCCTGGGGGGGATCGGAAGGGGAGTGGTTAGCAGATTGAGGGAGGTTCTTCTCCCCGTCTACTCTGCACTAGTGAGACTGCATCTGGAGTATTGTGTCCATTTCTGGGCCCCTCTGTTCAAGAAGGACACAGAGCTGCTGGAAGGTGTCCAGTGTAAAGCAACAAAGATGATGAAGGAAGTAGAACACCTCCCTTATGAGGAAAGGCTGAGGCTACTGCGTCTCTAGCTTAAAGAAGAGAAGGCTGAGGGGTGACCTCATGAATGTCTATAAATATGTTGGGGGTGTGTGTGTCAGGAAGATGGAGCCTACAGAAGGCTGTTACGAAGAACAGCAGTAAGGATGGCCAAGGATGGAAGAAGATCTGTAGGAAGAAAAGAAACACACACAAGGCCATTCAGGTATGAAATGGAAACTAATGTTAAATTGTCAGTGGGAAGAAGCTGTTATGTTTGAAAAGGGAGGTGGAGGCAAGAGCTGACTTTGAGGTAGTTTGCATAAGGACAGACAGACTGCTCTGGTATCAAAAGAGAAAACTGGAAGGAACCTCACAACAGTCTCACCAGAAACTTCATGGACAGCTGTGTAAGCCCATTATTTTTTTTTAATTCTGCATATAACTGTGGTCTTTATTCAGACAGAATGGCAAACTAGCAAGGTTCTGCATGTCAACAAAAGCCAGTGATGTGTTATAAAATGACCACTATTCAGAATATGTTCTAAGCATCAGTATAATACTTGATTGTGGCATTGAACTATGATTTTTTTAAAATTCTTCTCAGGTATTTTTTTAATCATCCTCAAATTAGGTTAACTAGCTTTTATAGTGGATGTTGTATGTGAGCATTAGAAGTCACGGTGATAGCTTGTCTTTTATGTAGCTCTCATCACTGTGAGGCTTGGCATAGGCAGCACACGGGGTGAGGTAGTAGGCACACAATAGTTCTGTAAGCATTTTTCACAGGAGAAAATACTGAAATGCACATAGAAGAGTTGCCTGATGGGCTGTGTTAATGGAAACCAAACACTAGCCTAGTATTTTGAATACAAATAACCTCTCCCTAGAAAGCCACAGAAGCTTGTTTGCCTTTGATTCTGAGTGCATGGACAGTAGGTATGGACCATGGGTAGAAGAAAATAGTGCTATTTTCAATAAAGTAGCATAAAATAGTATAAAGTTGTATACTTTATATACTTTTCCTCCTTTTTCTCATTAACTTCTCAGAGACTGAAATGGCAACCACACAATGGTAAATACATCCATATAGATACTAAAGAATTACTATATACCTCCACCACAACAACAGCTTTTTAGGCCACAAAAGAACAGATAGGGATTTCATAGCATCTGAGCGATGAAGCAGGAATAGGCCAATGGCCTTTAACAATAGCTACAAGTTTTTCACCATATTCTAGGCAGGAATAGCAAATGTACTCTAACCTTATACTACCTTTCTGAGTTATGCTTTAATATCTCAAGTATGCAGAAAAATGGAAGCACTGAGTATTACATGACTGAGATAATAAGCATAATCTAGAAACACATCTAGAAACAGAAGCCAGACTGTGTAGCTTCCAACCTTGTTTTCTTAACAAGGAATCGTTTTCTCAGTACTCTTTTGAAATTTGGAGTGAAAAGCAATTGAAGTGAATATCACCCCACATTAGATCCTGATAGGTGTTTTGTACAAAAATCACCTACTCTGGCTTTCTGTCCATAACTAGAGTAATGTAAATCAGGATGTGCTGGTAGCCTGCCAAATGGGGTAGGAAGAGTAATCAGTGTCTGAAAAACACTGGAGTTAAAGAAATTCCAATAGAAAAGAAGGGAAGCTTATGTTCTTTCCTGTCCTATTATTTTTGCATGCATTGGGTTGAAAGTTCAGAATCTGTTTCAAATTTTTGCCATGCATAGAACAGCATATTTCACAGAATTAGAACCATGCAAACCCCAGTGCTGCCAAAACACCCATACATGTGCTGTCACAGGGAAAGATGCTTATGTCCTCTGACTCTTTATGGAGTATAGCAGTCGTTGCCCCTGCAGGCTAAGAGATTCTGATCAGTTTTTACAAATGCTCCTTAAATGATGGAAAACAAGTATAACTGTACATTTGGATGATCAACCCCTTGTGAAATATATACCAAAATATAGTGTGTTTTTGAAATGGAGATGAAGTGTCTGAAAGATTACTTTCATACTTATTGTCCTAAAATCCCTCGACATCCAGCAAATTGCAAAATAATCCAGGCTTTCACCAAAATGCAAGTCAGATTAATATGCAAAACCTTACAGTTTACTGGATATAGAATTTTCTAATCCATTTTTAATAGCTTGAGATTAATTTTTGTTCTATATTTTCTATTAACCTGCTGAAGTATAGAACTCTAATACAGAGAAAATAAACCAATATTTTGAATTCATTATATTATATTATCTTATTTGGGCTTGCTGCACTTGGTTTCAATTTTGAAACTCCAGGAATTACATGTGAGACGTATAGTTCTAGATTAATTATTTTAATTCTCTTTCCGCCTATAATTCTTCTTGTAAAATCAATCTATTAATGATAACAGTTTTTTAACCCATAGCTTCCAAAATTTAGTTGATAAGAACCACCAAACAACAAAACCTCTATTCTTGCTTGTATAGAAAAGCATACTATTAACACATCCTATTAACATATCAACCTGTTCTTGATTCTATAGATTAGAACTAAATTCTAAAAGTTCAAGGAGACATAGATTTACTGTATCTGATTTTGAGATACAGAAGCTTAGCAAAGCATTCAGATGTCAAATGAAGTATCTGTACCAGTAGCAGCACAATGTTGAGACACACTAGCTATTTTTAAACAAGAAACAACCAAACTGAAGCACATGGACCTCTACGCTACCATGGCTGCCTACCTCCAGAACCTAACCTACCTTACTGAAAACTACCTGCAATGTTACCCTGTTAATGCTGTTGAATGCAGGATATTGTAAATCTTATCATTCATTGAAAACTGCTAGGAGGGGTCACACTACTTGCTTTCAAAATTCTTTATTTCCTTGCAAAATGATACAATAAATGAGAAAGCATTAAGGTCATACACTTCAAATGTAATGATGTTTAAAATTCAAAATAATCCATTCAGACATTAACTGCAATAACACAGCAAGGTAAAGATAAACCAGTCTGATCTAGAAAGTATAACCAAGCAGAATTAGTGAATTTAAAATAACTTAATATGCATTATATTTAAAAAAACCCACCAAAATAAACGAGATATAACCCACCTGTGCCCTGTCAGTGAAGCACACACAGGATAAAAACTACTAGTAACTACTTCTTTCTTTCCCAATATTTCAGTCAATCTGCTGACTTTTCTGCAACACAGAGAAGATTCTGACCTCTGCTTTTCACCATGTTCCTCATAGCTCCTTAAGAAAACAGGAGAAAAAGCATTAGAGCTATGAGGAATTTCCTCTCTGTTCATTCCTAGAGAATGGCAACTATTATATTCCTCTAATGTTTACCCCTCAGAGACAGAGGATTATAGTATACAGTTCACATACTCCAGCCAGTCCCTCTACCTTAGTATTGCCACTGAAGCATGGGCATAATTCATACTGACTTCATGGTGACATACATGTGAGAGACAGCACAGGATACACCCAAAATGATGAACTTTTTACTTTAGAACAGATAAATATCAGCATGGCAATGCTGGCTCTTTCTTATCTAAACACTAGGATCCCTAAGAAACAGTATATATAACAGTGTAGTCTCTTGGAAAGACTATTATTGCTGTTTGACCTTGCTCTAGTGAAAACTGTGTGCCCTCAATTCTAGCTTGCAATGCTCAGCTCAGCTCAGTCACATGTATCACAGTAATGTTGATGTCATCATGTTTGACTATTTGAAGATACTCTCTGCCACTAAACATCAGCAAGACATTCAGCTGGTTGCACATGAACAGTCAATAGCTGATGACCTGCAATTCTCAAACTATATCTAAGGGAAAGAAATGTGCTGCTAAATGTTAGCTAAGTCACTGATTATTACAACACAAGGCATAAATGTGGGGCTGAACTTTCTGAAGGGTTTGACACAAACCTTGATAGATCCATTAGATTTACAGCTCAAACTCTTTCAATATCTGAATAAAGAAGGCAAAAATATCCTTCATAGTCTTTGTAAGTGTTCAAATACACTTCAAATAAACAGTATTTACATATTTAAGCAAATTTACTCTAACCTGCCAAAACATATTGAACTAAGATGGTATTTCCTGCATTACATTTTAAACAACTCAATCTTTGATGACAGTGATACTAAGCTTTTCTTAGCTGGAAATAAATATGTCTCATATATCTTTCTGCCAGGATTAAGTATTCTGGACTCAATGAATATTCTTACTTCATGCATTGAACTTAAAGAATAGATCAAAATCCTAAATACAAAAACTGCTCTTTTGAGAAATAGGATCCCATAGTTCATCCAGGATATGTGCCAACCTACTGAGTCTTTTACATTTTAGCATCCTGATTGTGCTTAAACCCTGGAGTCCTACAGACCATCACTTTTTCCACAGTGATAATTGTGTGGGAAGAGTGGTGACTATCTTCTTGAAGCTAACCCTAAACTTCTTTTCTTGCTTTCTCACTTGCTTGAGGAAAGGTAATTTGCTTTGGCCATATAGCAGAAGAAAGCTGTAATGAGCTGGTATTGCTTCAGCCACACTAGCTTCTTTAGTGGAAGAGTGAAAACAAGGCCACTATGTCCTCTTCACATTTTACCCTGCCAAACCATCAAGACTGATACAGATCTTGGCTTGGGTTTGTCATCACACAGGATGGTATCATGCTGCTTCTGGTACACAAAAAGCTGCATCCTCCAATCTACTTTGGGTTTTACTATGGTTAGCTATGAGACTGAGTTTCAAAGTGAGATAAGCTTAGATGAAAAGACAATGCATTATAGTGCCTACTCTGATTTGTTAACAGAAAGTTCCCCATACCAAAATTTACCTTAGCTTACTTCAGATACTTTCACGTTACATGTCTAACCATACTCACTGCCTAAATTCCTACTGTGATGAGTTAACAGAGATGGGTGGCACTCAAGGATAATTTATTCCATGTGACTGAGATGCTGGCAGTAGAAACGTAGCACACTGCTAGAGGATGCTTCTCTCCCTTGACTAACTGAGATTCAATGACTAACTCCTATTGTACATTCGAGGGAACACCAAGGAATTGGATCAGCTTCTTAAACATTAATACTTTTTATCTGCAGAAAGACTCTGTAGATGAAGCTTGTAATTAAGTAAAGAACTTGAATGCAGCAATACAGGTGTTGGAAGTAGATACGTATTAAAGTATAAGGTAATATTGCTTCAAAGTGTTGGCATACTTAAACCTCCTAGGCTGTCTACCTGTCCCCTACTCCCGAAGACTTAGAATCTCCTGAACTTAGAAAGTCCTGAACATTTAGAATCACTTAGCTATTCCTAAGGAGATTAAGAACAAAAATTCTATCTGGCTTATAATAACATTTTTCCTAGAATAATACATGTGACAGTTCTAGTATTTTTGGAGCTATAAGGTCAAATGTGACAAGCATTCATAAACTGCAGGTTGTCCACTGAAAAGCCTCATGCAAATTTGGCCAAATTAAGTGTGTTTGTAAACATTAGTTTGTATTGCTTATGAGGGCATAGAATCATAGAATTATAGAATAATTAGGCATTAGAAGGGACCTCGAAAGATCATCTAGTCAAATCCTCCTGCCACAGCAGGATCACCTAGACCAAGTCATACAGGAACACATTCAGGCAGGTTTTAAACATCTTCAGAGGAGTCTCCACAACACCCTGATCCAGTACTCCGTTACCCTCACTGTGAAGAAGTTCCTTCTGATATTTATATGGGACCTCCTATGTTCCAGCTTGCACCCTTTGCCCCTTATCCCAAGAAGGACACAGAGCTGCTGGAGGGTCTGCAGCGTAGAGCAACGAAGATGATGAAGGAAGTAGAACACCTCCCTTATGAAGAAAGGCTGAGGGAGCTGGGTCTCTTTAGCTTAGAGAAGAGGAGACTAAGGGGTGACCTCATGAATGTCTATAAATTTGTGAGGGGTGATAGGACAAGGGACAATGGGTGCAAGCTGGAACATAGGAGGTTCCATCTAAATATCAGAAGGAACTTCTTCATAGTGAGGGTAACAGAACATTGAAACAGACTGCCTAGGGGTGTTGTGGAGTTTCCTTCTCTGGAGATGTTTAAAACCCACCTGGATGTGTTCCTGTGTGATTTGGTCTAGGTGATCCTGCAGGGGATTGGATTAGATGATCTTTGGAGGTCCATTCTGACCCCTAATAATTGTATGACTCTATAATTCTATGAACACATGAAGGTTCAGTGGAGCAGACATCTACTGCAGCTTGCGAAGTATCCCTTGCTGGAGCAGGTGGATGCCCAAAGGAAGCTGTGATCCCATTGGAAGTTTCCTTTGCAGCAAACTCCTGGTAGGGCCTGTAAACACATGGAAAGTCCCCACGGGGGCAGGTGTGTGACCGCATGGAGTAACTCCACTGGAGCAATCTATTCCTGTAGGACTGCACTCCATGGAAAGGACCCACACTGGTGCAGTCTGCAAAGAACTGCAGCCTAAGAGAAACACTCACATTGGAGAAATTAATGGAAGACTGTCTCGCATGAGAGTGACCACACACTGAAGCAGGGGATGAGTGTGAGGAGTCCTCTCCCTGAGGAGGAAGTAGTAGACGAAACAATGCAATGAACTGATCATAATCCCCAATTCCTGTCACCTTGCACCACTCGAGGGGAGGAGATGGTGGAAAAGCATGAGTAAAGTTAAGCTCAGAAATATAGGAGGACTGGAAATTAAAGGTTTATTTTTATTTGCCATTATCCTAGTCTGATATGCTTTCCCAAGTCAAATGTGTTTTGTCTGTGACAGTAATTGATGAGTGATCTCCCTGTCCTTATCTTTACTCACGAGTCTTTCATTATATTTTCTCTCTCATGTCTAGCTGAGTTGGGGAGTGATATAGAGTGGCTTTGGTGGGCGCCTGGCATCTAGCCAGGGTCAATGAACTACACAAGGAAAAGCAGTGTAGCACAGGCCTTTTCATTGCCTGTCACAGCTGCATCTATTCCTGTCCCATGAATTATGATAGAAATTGTGTGCAGTACATTCTGCTTAAAAATCAGGGAGCAAATATAGCGAAGCATAGAAAGTATGTACTTACAGTGCTCACTCTTTTCTATCTGGTTCCAAGAGCAATAAAAAAAGAAGTTATTAATCCCCTTTCTCTGCTTCCTCCTATCTTCTTCCTTATTCTTCACTGAAAGAAAAGGAAGAAGGTTAAAAGGTGAAATTGCTTTGTGTCTCATTTTAGAAATGAACTAATCCTCCTAGCCCCCTTCTCATAACTCTAACTGCCAGGTGAGTCTTCTTTTCCACTGCTGCTTCCAATATAGGATTTTCTAAAGGAATGTGTAGTTCTGTGGCCCTTTTCAGATTCCTATTGTTAACAGTGAGTATAAGAAAACAAAATACAGCTTTTGATATTCCATGCTTGCCTCGAACCCTTCAGTAAAGAGTAAGAAAGCCTTAAAATAAAAGGAATCTAAAGCTTCCCACCACCTCCCACCTGCCTTTTTAACCCAAATGCATTGCCTACTACTATGCCTGGGCTTTTCTTCTCCTTTCTCTTTTGTTTGCAACTACCAAGCTGAAGAGTTTATATTTTATGGATTGAAAGAAATGAACTGTTCAACAAAAAACACCGCACTTCTGCTGAAACTGTTGACTGTTCTTCATAGCTGAGGACTCTGTACATTACCTGTGCTTACAAGGTCAGTAAGTAACACAAAAACAGGAAATAGTGAGTTACAAATATTGATTTGGGTGTAAAGAGGCCCTGTCACTCTTCTGCATAAGCTGATAAAGTGCTCATAAAGTTTCAATAAATGCTAATGGAGCAAGTCCATCAAAGTTCAAACTATACTTAATATTACAAACTCATGCTAGTAAGATGTACTCAGGAAGGCCCTTGATGACATTATGCACTACTACCCTTAAGACATGATGAGAAGGGCATACATTAGTCATTTAATGTGTCTTTTAGCAACCCAATGAACCCTTAGCTGAAGCAAAATGTTTAAAGCCTTGATCAATCACTGGGACTACTGGGATAAGTACAGAGTGTAGAACCCAGCCATCAGAGTGACAGAGCTCTACTGGTTTGTCCTCATAAAACATATCTCTAGGTGCATTCAAAGGTGAGTGATCTGCAACTAATACCTTGGGAGAAGAGTTTGTGCATCTGCCCATCCTGGGGTCACCTCTGGGCTTGTCTTCAACATAACTATTGAGAATTAACTAGTTGAAAAATAAAAATACTAAGCTGTCTGCCTTATTCTTTTGTTGTGTAACACCCCTGCCAGTGTAACTTTTAAGAATCACTTTTTTTTCAGTATGGTCACAACCTATTCAATAACTGTCCTTTAAGAGTAAAAAGGAAGTAGGTAGCAGTAAAAAGATAAGGCAGTTTTGCTCTGCTGTAGTTAGAGAGGTGCTTCTTGCCAAAGAGGGGCATCCAACACCTCCTACACCGCTACCTTCTCCCTAGGCCAGCAAGTGGAGGCTGCAAGATCTCAGGCTGTTGCAGAAGGAGCCTGTTGTACTACAGGTGCTCTAAATGGGACAGCAGACATTTTAGTCTGATCCCCATCTTTGAGAACAGTTGCTGACACTCCGAGTGGGCATCAATTGCTTGCAGGCATCAACTCAGCTGAAAGCACTGTGACCTTTAGGTTGCATTTTGAGACTGTGACTGAAGCTGGGAAGGCTTTGTAATAGCAATGGCAGAAAGAATGTCCTTCATACATTATGAGTGCAAAAAGCTGTACCAGGTCCAAAAGCTTTACCTATAAACTGTTAAATCAGATGTCTTATCCGGCTAAGAACAGACAAGAATAAAGTATTCTGATGTGTCTTTAATGCAATGCACCCTACGGGAATCATTCTAC
Source organism: Upupa epops (assembly GCA_013397515.1). Lineage (NCBI taxonomy): Eukaryota > Metazoa > Chordata > Aves > Bucerotiformes > Upupidae > Upupa > Upupa epops. The sequence goes on along the minus strand of VZRI01012673.1, from coordinate 131,150 downwards.
TGCTTCAATTGCAAACACTTTTTCAGTTTAACTTTTTCCTGCACCTCAAAGGCACTTGCTGCCTAATGAACCTAAAAATCATCTTAACCTATCTTTTATTAAAAGTGGCTTCACTCCTACACACCCTGCACAGTCCCTACTGAGTTTCTGTCATAACTGGGCAAGCAGCAGGACACCAGGGACAGTGCAGTCTTGTTGCTTGTATGTTTATGCTTATTGAGTAAAATAACATAGCATGAACATTCACTTCCTTTACTTTTAAAGGCTAATTCAGCATAATGTTCCAGCTCTTTCTTCTCATAGGCAAATATTGCCCTTTACAACACATTTCCTTTTAAGAACAGTTAGCAGCTTGTATAAGATAAAACGATATTACAGATATACCAGTGTGGTGTGAAAGAGTGATAATTAAGGCACAAAGAGGCACCTTAAATGACACAAGCAGCTAACAAAAATGTCTGCTTAGATTTGAACTGGATCATATTTAGTAACTTAATGACCCCTTGCCCCTCTGGATGCCCAGTATAGGTTAGCATAGGCACAGCCAGGTTAAGCGCATCAATATGAAACAGAAATATGACATGTAATGCTGTCATCATGGCTCTGAAGAGAAATGAGCATCTTTCCTTACTGTATATTGAACTAGATACTAATGTGTGTGCAGGATCTAATTTTCAGTATCTCAAAATGGAGAACAGGATGGGGGGCAGATCCTAGGCCAGACACTAGTGTTAGTGGCACTCTAGCCATTTTCTGTAGGCTGTTTCTCAATTTTCATCCTAGCATCACAGGTAGCTTTACAAAGAAGTTCAGAATCAACATTTTGTTAAAGTAAAGTATATTCATAATGCTTGCTTTCTTTGTTCAGCTGCAATGTTCCTTAAGAGTCGGTATCAGAATTAAGGACCTTTCTTTTGCTGTATCAGTCATCCCAGGTCAGGTGAGACTCTGAGGAACTGAAGTACAGCTGGCAAGAGACAGGGCCAGCTATATTTAGCAGCTTGTCTTCTTTCTCTTCCTTCAGCCTGGAAGTGCATCTCTAGTGCATGGGACTTTTGAGTAGACCTGGAAAATATGGCTCAAGTGTGATCATATCAGGATGCCAGAAATAGTTCTAAATTGGTAGTTCAGGGTGGGTCATATACTGGTTATACACTGCAACGACATCCTGGATTTTAAACAGTTTATGTGCATGCTTGTGCTTCACCAAAAAACCTCAAAACTCTGACGTTTCTTCATTGCTGAAAGAAGCAATAAAATGGCAAATATTCAAAAGCAGCATTCATTTGTTGCATTTTTGCAGCTAAACATAGAGAAAAAATGATTTTCACAGAGTTATGACACCCAAAGCCCGCAGCATCTTTGGATATCATTGGTATCAAATAAAAGGGATCTTTCTCCTGCCGTAGGTAAGGCTATGAGTCATGAACATGTCATAAAAATTCAGGTTCTAGTATTTCAGATTTACCAGAATCACAGAATTATTGAGTATGGAAAAGACCTCTGAGATCATCAAGCCCAGATGATGACCTAACATTACCACATCAGCTCAATCATGGCACTAAGTGCCACATGCAGTATTTTCTTAAACACCTCAAGGGATAGTGACTCTATGAACTCTCTGGGCAATCTATTCCAATGTTTAACCAATGTCTCACCCTTTCTGTGAGTAAGTGCTTTCTAACGTCTACCTTGAACTTCCCCTGGTACAGCATGGGGAATGTCCATGGCCTCTCATCCTGTCACTAGTTGTCTGGGAGAAGAGCCTGACCCCCACCTGTCTATAACTTCCCCTCAGGTAGTTATAGAAAGTGATAAGGTCCCCTCTGAGCCTCCTTTTCTCCAAGCTAAACAGTCCCAACTCCCTCAGACTCTCTTCATAATACTTTCCCTCTAGTCCCTTCCCCAGCCTCGTTGCTCTCCTCTTGACCTGCTCCAATACCTCAATATCTTTCTTGAAGTCAGGGGCTCAGACTTGCACAGAGTACTCAAGGTGAGGTCTCACAAATGCCCAGTACAGGGGAAGAATTACATCCTTAGTCATGATGGCCACACTATTCCTGATACAAGCCAGGATGCCACTGACCTTTCATGTCACCTGGGCACACTGCTGGCTCACATTCAGATGGTTGTTGTTCAGTACTCCCAGGTCCCTCTCTTCTAGGCTGCTCTCCAGCCTCTCATCCCTGTCAGTAGCTCTGCTGGGGATTATTGTGGCCAAAATGTGGAACTCTGCACCTAAACCTCATCCCATTAGCCTCTGCCTGTTGACCCAGCCTGTGCAGATCTCTCTGTAGCATCTTCCTCCCTTCCAGCAGATTGATACTCCCCCTTAACTTGGTGTCATCTGCAAATTTACTAAGGGGAGATTGGATCCCCTCATCTATATCATCAATAAAGATGTTAAATAGAACTGGGCCAGCAGTGATTCCTGGGGGACACCACTGCTCACTGAGCAACAGCTGGATGGGGAGATTATTCACCACCACTCTCTGTGCCCAGTGATCCAGCCAGATTTTAATCTAGCGGAGGGTGCACCCATCCAAGCCATGGGTGGCCAGATTTTCCAGGATGATGCTGTCGAAGGCCATGGGAGACATTGTGGTAATCATAACATTAAATGCATTTATGTATGGTAACTTCAAAATTGCTTACAACTTCCAATCTGTAAAGCTAATTACATGAAGGGCAAATGAACATACCTATTTACAAAAGCACAGATTAAACCTTAAATAACAATAGCCAGATGTGGAGGAACTCACTGAGACTCACACTGCAATCAGTGGCAATTTTGTGGAGTTACAATCTGGGAGGCAGCAGAGTAGTTCACAAGAAAATGATAAGGGAAAGAACCCTCATTGTTTTAGAAATTCTGATGTATGCAAAACAATAAAAGCTAATCATAATGTATTGAAAAAATTACATGGAGTAACTTAACTAATTAGAACTCATAGTGAACTCTTTCTTTCCCCTCTTTTTTCTGTGGAGACTATGGAAAGCACCATGGGCCACAAGGGTACCGTAGCTTGGAAGCAATGGTTTATTTTCTTAAGAGCAGCATACTATTGCCCTGAATCTGATCATTGCTCAGCCTTCCCTCAGACAGTTTTATAAACACACTCTTGTGACTCTCTCACAATCAAAATTCAATCAGTTGTGCTGGATCTCATTACTGGAGCATTTGTGACCACAGGGACTTGAATCCAGGATCAAAGCATACATTGCTTGGTCCAGACTGGATGGGGATGTGTATAATCCTTTGATTTTTTAATTTTATTTATGAATTCAAATAGAATTTCTGTGATCTATAACTGCATGTAACTGCAATGCTGCAGTGACTGTTCCCACTTGTAAACACACTTGCTAGAATATTCAGTGCTGCAAATATTTGAATGAAGGTAAAGCCACTTCATTTTTAGACTACATTTTCTCTAGTCTTCTATTCACTAATTTGTCAATGAACAAGCACTAAAATGTTTGATATCCCCCAAATGGAAAAACTACAGTAATCTATCAGTGACTGCCCCTGTGCTGTCCATTTGCACAAGAGTTTTCATCCCTTACTTGATTTTAAACTTTCCAGGTAAGACTGATGAGAAAGCCTCCTGCCCCTTCTTTTTCTTACATCCTTCTGGTGGGCAAGACTCCAGATGTGTGCCACACCCAGGATTTCCCTCCTGTTATGCAAGGAAGAACCTCAGCTGTTAGGGAAAAGTCAATTCCTATGGATGTGGGGGATGCAAGAGAAAGAAGAAAGAGGCTGTATATCCAAAGGTGCCACCTCATTAAAACCATCTAAATGCTCTATTAATCAACTCAGGAGCTATGAACCAAGTTTTGCTTTCATATACATTTTCACAACCTTTGACCCAAAATCAAAAACCTGAATGTCTCCTAAGGTGTCCCTGTTTGAGGGAAGCTATAAAGTTCATTGAAATTAATGTATTTTAAAACATCTTTCTTTGTCAACTTTGTGTGTGAGCTCTAGTTTGTCATGAACTTTGCCATGAACTTGCTAATATAATAGAGCTGGGTATTGATATCTCTTCCAAAATAAGATCTAATTTGTATATTATTTTTTTTCTTTTACATTACTGGCCTCCATGACATTACTGTGAGACTGACAAAAACATTCAGGATAATATCTACTTTTTGTGTTGCATCACAATGTTTTATTTTAATCCAGTCATTCATCCCAGAAGGTCCCAGACCATTGCCATCAGCTATTATCTCCCTATCACTGGAAAGTAGCCCTCTCTACAAATAAACTGTGCCAGTCACTGCACTGTGCAGCATTGAGGAGGGAGGAAAGCCATAGGATCACAGGATTGTTTTAGTTGTAAGAGACCTTCAAGACGATCAAGTCCAAACCTTAAACCAGCATTGCTAGGCAGCGCTTCAGGACATGCTGTAGTAGCAGAGGTTGTAGGAGGTTCATTTTGTGTTTCATTTGGTTGAGTATGTTTGTTGCTAGTGTTTGATCAGGGTTTCGGTTTTTGTTGTTGTTGTGTGTATGGTTGGATTCGGTGATCTGGGAGGTCCTTTCAAACCAAGAATATTCTGTGATTCTGTGATTGACATTGTGACCCCTTCTTCTCATGACCTCTGTTATGGGAATTTTAGAAACTGTCTAGTAAACACAAATATTTTAAAAAGTTTCCACTTAATAGGTCGGAACAGAATGTCTCTAACAATAGAGAAAGGCAGGCATGAGTTGTTTCTGCAACAGGGTGAAAGCATGGCTTCAAGATGATCTTTCCTTGTTTGAGGCCAGGATGGATAAAGCTTTGAGCAACCTGGTCTAGTTGGAGGTGTCCTTGGCCATGGCAGGATGATTAGAAATAGATGATCTTTAAAGTCCCTTCCAACTCAAACCACTCTATGGTAAGGTGGAAGGATTGTCACTTTCCTGCTGATTAACAAACACATTGGTATTTCTGCTATGTCACATTCTCTTTTATCCGTACCCCTTCATTTTACTCACTTGCTGTGTCTCAGCTTTATGGTGGTCAAATGTCTTTGGTTCTGTATGACAATTTTTGCTAATTGCTTTATAGTTAGCTTGATTACTAGAGAAAAAAAAGCAAATCCAAAAAGAGTAAATATCTCTGATGCACATACAGCTGACAAGGGAGGACAAAAAGCTCTACAGAAGCTAACAGATCTGACCAAGGGAAGCATTTATGTGGGTGCATGTCTTAGAATAAGGCTATCTTGTGTGATCTCATGTGGCAAGAACTTAACACAGATAGAAGGGGCTGGTTATAAAAAAAAGGGAACAAAAAGGTAGTGTTGACTAAACACACTTTAATCTGCTTCTGCTGCAACCCCTGCCAGAGAGGAATCCTGGACAAAGAGGAGCCTTCCTTGTGGCAACCTCAGCCAGGAGCTTTGGTACCTATCCCATGCCCTGAGTACAGCCTATAGGAAGTGGTCCCAAAATACATATGTGAGAGATCTGACCAGAGCATCTGCAGGCAAATGCCTATGGCCACCAGGTCAATGGCATTACAAAAGCCAGAAAGTATCTTTGTGAGTACATCTGTGGGGTCATGGTTCTTTGACAAATAGTGGTCCAGAACCAGTCACAGTGTAAATTCTGTTCTCTCATCTGGGGCATGAGGCATAATTAGAGTTGATTTTAATACTTCATTTGTTATTTGCTTTCTTAACTTTTGGCTCCATGAGACCCTTATGCTTCTTTATGTGTCTAAGATAACCAGAGATGCAGATAAAGACCCTTTCCCTCTGTGAAATTCCCTTTGAATGGTGGGTTTTTTGCCCTTTCACTGACTTCTAGAGAGCAGAGTTGGAACATGAAGAGATTATTCTTTTGGTTGTTCCTGCCTTCCACTTATAATTGCCAATGCCTGAATAAAAATTTTCAAAAAGATGCTGTGACAAAATCTGGGTTTATTTTTTTTTACCTTTGTTTGTTGTGAAAATTCTTGAGCTAGCCTTTCTGACCAAGGATGATGCCATGAACTTTATTACCAGCAAGTACCTGTTCCATGTTATATAAGCAAAGCACCTCCACACTAATATGCCATGCTTACAGTCATATCAGTCAGAAAGAAAAATGGGGAAGGTAGTCTAGAAATTGAAAGGTGTATGAGATGTAGAAGATGATTTATTATAATGATTTCCTGTAAACTTGTTTGTTGGGTTTTTTTTATTTTGCTGCTTGAAAAGGCTACTTCTACTCTTGTGCCCACAAGAGTTCCAGCAGCATACCAAAAATTTACAAAATCTCTTCCACCTGATATGGCGTTGAGCCCACCTCTCAGATCCTCAACAGCCTGTCAATGTCTAAATAAGCTAATGAACTCAGGAACAGAAATAGAGAACAGATAATCCTTGCACTGAAAAACTTCGTATAGAACTAACTTGTTAATGCTCCTCACTTTTATTTGGTTGTACCCTGCCTGGTAGGTCCTACTATCAATTAGAGCCCATGGGTGGCTGGTGTAAAAGAAGGCAGAAAAATATAAAATAGTAATAGCACAGAGGTAAGGAAGAACAGTAGAGAAAAGAAAGAAATATGAAAGGAATCACTTCTGAAGATGTCAGAGGAACAGCAGGAGGGTGCTTAGCACTGCTTTTCCTGTGCACCGTTTTTAGTGCAAGGAATAAAATACTAATGACTGTTCATCAGTTTCTCTTTTTTGCTAAGTAGATTAAATCTCTAAACAGCTGCAGTATTTTTTTAGCAAAGAGAGATTTGCACAGACCTGACATTAAGCAATTAATCTTTATTTGTCATTATGGACATATGTAAAATTCTGTCTAGCCTATGGTTTGGCTCTGCGTAAACTAGGTAACTGTGAGTATCTTCAGGTGCTATAGCTTCTGCCACGTTGTCTCAGAAAGAAAAAGGAAAAAAGAAGAAACACTGCAACCTCAGATCTGAGTTTTCTCTTCCCTGCTTATGCTCTTTACCCTTCTGTTGCATTCATGTAGGTTATAAAAGAACACAGTGCCTGACACTCATGCCAATGTGGTTCAGACTACTGAGCCTTAAAACACATTCATTTGCTGAACATGGCATGATGCTGCAAATAATAATTATGGTACTAATTTCAGGAAAGATCACACGGGAAGCTGTAGCCTACAACAACAAAACAATTGATGTCCTTGTATTTCTTTCCTATACAAGCTATTCTAAATGACCTAAATTTAAACCTCTTTGTGAAATAAGAAGTAAAACAAGAAGCCTAGACAATTAAACCAGTACATATGAGCTATATAAAAACTAGAAAAACAAAATTCAAAGGAAATGGCACCATATTGAGCAATGTGAAACCAGGCTGTTTTGCTTTAAAATGGTACTCAACTGATCCTTCTGTTTGCTTTTTCCAGGTTTGCAAACTGCAAAACCACGTGCCTGCACATGGTTACATATTAATCAATCCCTATTCCTACATCATATTTTAATCATGTGTGGCATTTAATGATTTAATGTGATTATTTTATCTCTCT
>VZRI01012673.1:67644-123652 GCA_013397515.1 Upupa epops | reverse complement strand
AGCTCTCCCCCCCCCCCCCCCCCCCCTATTTTACTCAGAATGGGAAGAACAGAAGAGTCTGTAACATCACAATTTTTTACATGAGACAAAGATATTTTATCTGGCCCAGTCAAACAGAACATGAAAATTCCTGACTATGAGGTGCAGACATAAAAAAATGCAACCCTCCAACCTACATATTTCTCAGCAGCTCTTGCAACCCAACTGGCATTCACTTAAAGTATAACTTTTTAGGAAACTGAATGGGAACATTCAAATTAGATTTCAATTTTGCATTTAAGTACTTGTTACTGTAAACTTTAAATCAGTCCCCCTTTTTCCCAAGCACCGATGATTCTGTAAGGTAAAACATGATAGTTCTTCCATGGATCTATGCCACTTGAGAGGTGCAGAACTTAAAGAGAAAATTAACATTTTCAACATGATTCATTAAGCTCTTAATAGGGATTCCTTGATCTAACTGTATCCAATGTATCCTGACATTCTGAATTTGTTTAAGTAACATTTCAGGTTCAAGTGGAATTTATCGCACAATTTTGTTTCACATGTTTGATCATCCTGTCATATGTGATCAGCAGAGCCTTTTTTTGAGAGATACAAAAGGAGAAACAGAATTATAGTGACAACCTGACCCAGCTGAGGAAAAAAAAGGAGTACTCCGATAAAAAATGTAATTTCTTCTGACTGTCTTACTGTTTCTCTCTGTGTTGAGGTGGCCTTGTATAGTTTTGCTTTGTGTAACTGTCCCAGTTTTGGAGCCATCTTTAAAAAAAGAAGTGAGCAAAAATGAGAAGTAAGTCCATGTTGTGTAAGGAAGCCTCCTTTCCCTTCCTGACTTGTGTTATATTATGTAAGTATCTAGAAACAGTGGTTTTCTCTTTCCATAGCTTTTTTAAAGTTTTGTGAACTTTACATTTTCAGTCATGTAAATCAGTAACAGTTAGACACTCACAGGCACTCATTTACTGACCTGGTTTGCTGTCTTGGCAGATTTGCTGCTGCCAAGGGCTCTCATCTGAGATGTTAAAACTTGTCCAACATGTAGTTACCCACACAGACACCAGTGATACTGCTGATGGAGATCTGGAGCATATTAGGTCTTGTGACATAACACTGAGGGTCTGATAAATGGGTCCATAGATCCATTCATCCTTTTCTTTATTTCCAGTGCATCTCCATGCTAGACCTTTGAAGGGAATGGGTAAAAAGATTTGGACATCAGCGGGTTAGAATGCCACACTGTATCTTCTATTTGAATGTTACTTTCTTCATTTAATGGAAGCGAATCAACTACAGAAAAGGTCTCTGGGACCGTAAGAACATACCTGTATTGCGAAAATTGCATTCTTCCTTCTCTTCTGAACAGATCTTTGTATTTGATAACAGTGGACTGTTAAAGAATGTTTGTCAAAATCCCCAAAAAGGAGTTGAGAGAAACAGAGGAACAAAAAGTTCACACAATTCTATTTCACAAGTAAACACCGGGAGCAAGTTCATCATGTCAACACTCTACATACATCACAGTAGAAAGAACCAAGAGCATCAACTTTTTATGATTTTGTAAATAAATCCTTTTAAATCTAATCCAAACATTTTGTTTCAATGTTCATTTGAACATTTATCTGTCTGAATATTTTGGGGAGGCAAATACTCCTGCAGAACAAATTACAAAGTTTTAGTGCTAGCTATACCCAGGTCCATTTCCATCATTTCCTTTCTATCTCACTTTCTCTTTACTCTCATAACAAAACAAGAAAAGAAGTATAGCAGAAAAAGCAAGAAGAAATGGCAGAGAAACAGTCTCTTACTCAAAAATTTCAGGTTGCTATCTGAAATACAGGATATATGTACAGCGCTATTTAAAGAAATGGGCAAAGCCACAGCGTATAAGAACCTTGATCATAAACTAAAACATGTTGTGCATCACCTCACAGGTGGAGTCAACTAAAAAACCTAATATTTCATGTTACTGCTTTGCATTTACATGAGTACTCAATCACTTTCCTTTTCACCCTGATCATGCAAGTTTATATGAAAAATCAAAAACATTTCCCCAAACTGACAAGAAGGTGGAGGCTGTGTGATAGCAATTCTCCATATTTGAAACCACACTGACTGCTACTTACAGAAATACTATGGAAAATATAGGGTATCCTTCATTGATTTATACTGCCAGAGAGAGTTCCCTGTGGGCAAAGTATTTTCTAGAAGAACAGTGCAACATCATAAATGGCTATGTTAGATTTAGTCATCACGGGATGATATACAGAGGTGCTTCTGGAAAACCAAATAATACTTCTGATATTGTCCTACTGCAAGAGTAGAGGCTAATGCCTTTTGCAATCAGCCCAGTGCATATACTACAACAAATGTGTGCTGAGAGGATATTCTTACTGTCTATAAAACTGAATTTTAGATAAAAATTAAGTATCAAAGCAGTGAATTCTGACATAGCTGTGAAACCATTGAATTTCTCCAAAAGCTTATTTAGGCCCAGTTATGAGAAGTCTTTCATAATCTGCACATATTATATTGCAGTGCTAGCATAATAATTTTAAAAATCCATTTTACATTGCTTGTAAAAAACAATAGGATTTGAATATAGTTTCCTGGACTATTTATTATAGAGAAATCCAGAGATAAAAAGTGAGATCTTCCTATCTAATTCTCTATATTCAAGTATTTAGATTCAGTTTTGTATTCTGGAACTGTATTCCTAAGTACTTTTATGTTCCTCTGCCTGTTATGTTCTTCTTTAATGTCTGGTAAAGGAAGTCACAGGAAGGAGCCTTCAAATAATAGAGTCAATTTTCCTATAGCAGAAGTGATAACTTGCATATCTGAAACATTTTCAAAACCTTAACCTAAGCCAATACAGGTAAGACCTCTCAAGAAAATACTGAAGAAGCCACAGTGAAATTGCAGTATGGACAACCTGATATTAATCATCATTATCTCTTCTCTTTGTTCAAGTGGTATTTTGAGGAGGTTTATGAGCATTCAATGCAATTACTTTCTAGACTGGTTATCAATCAATAGGCTTTGCAATGGCCACTTTCTCTTTCCAGTCTCTCAAATACATTTCTAACTAAAGAAAACAAAATCTTCTGTTTAATTCATCTTGGGCTACCTGCATAAGACTGACATATACTGTAAAAAGAAACTCAACCCCAAACCAAAACCCCCGCCAAGTATCTCACTTTGTTTTTGGCTTCCAAACAGGCAACTGAAGCCCAATATCCAGCTCAAAGAAATAGCTTGTTTCAATCTTGATAGTTTTAAGTTATGAATTTTTAAATTTCTATGGCCACATGTTCTTATTGCCTTCAAAGGGAAATTTTATTAGTTTAGATATATTAGTATCTTTTCAGGGTTTTTTCCCTTTACACATTGAAATGTGTTCTTACTTTCCAGTTTCTTTCCAGACTTATAAGGTTTGTAAATTTTTATTTTTATAAATGAGATTCTCATGTCTATGTGATCTAGGAGATATATTAAAGCAAAAACTGAAGCCATAAAACTCAGTGAAATTGGTGGAATCATTCACAGAACTGTCAGTCAAGCAGTAGATGCGATTACAAAACCAAGTAGTGTGGTTTTACAAATGCACTGAGGTGAACCAAGAAAGCGTGTTACATCTTTGTTGCTTTTGGGAATAATGTGTCTGATGTGATTGCATTGCTAAGTTTTGTGGAACCCTTTGCCTAAATGAACTGCGTTAAATGAAAGGCAGCTATACAGGAATTACCTAAGTGCACCCCTAGGGAAGGTAAAACAATAGACTCCACAAATAGCATTCTCTTACTCCGTGTTTATAATCACTGAGAAAACCTTGCTCTTGCCCTGCAACAGTCCTGTCTTACCTGAGAGAAAGATGATCTAAGTGATCTGTTGAAATTTGTTTCTGCAGAGAAGAGAAGGCTGCAGGCATAATCCAGCTTTGCAGATATTTTGTCAGAAGAAACATTAGCAAGCTTGGAGGCAGAGTTGTGGGAGGCAAACCTGCCTCAGCTGTTCCTGTGGAGTTCAGCTGAGGAAAGAGTTGTTAATCTTGGTCTTTCACTTTGTGTTGATTTCATCATGCTTTATTTTGAGGAAGCTTTCTGTGTCACTCAGCCAATTGTCAGAGTTCCAAAGAGAGGACCTGATGCTGGACCAGGTGAACCTATCGTGGCTGGATGTGGCAGGTGGGAGGCAAGGAAAATGCAGAACAGACAGTAACAGGAAAGGCAGTTCAAGGCCCACAGCCAGTGAGGATAAAGGACAGCAGAGAGATCCAGTAAATGAAAAATAGCTGAGGTATCCTTCTTCTAGCTGTTTTTAACTAGCTAGAAGGGCTAGCTTCATGCTGTCTACCTTCTCAGGTTATCTTGCAACAGACTGCACAGAAGTTCCACAGGGTTTTTTGGAGTAGTTTCACTTTCCAAAGCAGGAGGAAGAGAGAACTTTACAAAAGACTCCCACAGCAAATTTTCAGATACCCATTGAGATTAAAAGTATCAGCACCAGAGTTCTTAAGAAACTATCCCTGAGGTTGTATAATCCATATGATTTGTAAAAATATTTTAGTATTTTGTAATGTATAACAGAATACAAAGAAGTCTCTGATTTATGGCCCAAAACAGGAACTTTTCATCTGCAGTTTTGCTACAGTTACTTCAAGAAATGTATTAAGTTTCATACTAATAAAAACTACTTAGTCAGTTAGACCTGTATGAAGGAATAATTTATCTTCTCCTTATGTAGTAGAAAACCAGCAACATTGAGCAAGAAATTAAACCACTATGTCTAAATACAAACAAAAATCCTAAATCAGAGGTCACAATAAAACTTGTCCATGGATGAATCATAAAATTGGATAGAATCACAAAAACATAGAATAATTTGTGTTGGAAGGGATCTCTGGAACAATTCATCAGTGCAGCAACGCTTTGCTCAAGGCTACATGGCACTGGTTGCCAAGGCTATGTTCTAGTGCCATGATAATTTCATTTAATATTAGCAATCACTTAGGAGAAATTTACTGGTAAGATTATGATCATTTTTTAAAGAATCAGCAAGGTACATGATGTTCAATATATATAAAGTATAAATAATAAATATTGATTAGACAGTAGATAGAGCACTTAAGGCTGTGGTCTATGGGTTAGGAAGATGTTGACATAAGGGCTGGACTTGGTGATCATGGAGGCCCTTTCTAGCCATGATGATACTGTGATGAAAGTGAAGCAGTTGGAGAATGAGGTAACTCCACCAATACAAACACAACGGTAGATGTATAAATGCCTCAGTATAATGGTAGATACCTGAGCCAAATGTCTCTAATTTGATACTAGCTCATCCCCTCCTTAAAAAGAAACTTTAGAACAGTGTGAGCTGTAGATGGGCAAAGTAGCACATGAGTTTTTTTCTGATGAAGGCATTTCTCTCTGAAGCATCCAGTATCTTCCCAGTGGTGTATGATGCCAGGTATCACTGAGCATTCACCAATATTTCAATAGGGAGGAAGATTATCTTCACCTTTATAAAGGATACACCTTGTAACAGTAAAAAGATTTGTTGAAAGAGTATTAAAAATCTTTGCTATATACCAATAATTATTGCAAAAACTGTCACATGTGCTTACTTTTAGGGTATTATTTACTAATAAATATGTGTAATGAGAGGACTACGAAAACATGCTTTTAAAGAAATAGCTGTATTGGATGCCTGCATCTTTACAAATTATCAACAGAATGTTATGTTAAATGCTATTGTTTAATACAATGAATATCCAAGTACTGTAAGTACTAAGTGTTGTTAGTACTTACTAACAGTAGCAATCCAAACAAAATGACAATAATTTCAGGAAATACCATTTTAAAATAGAGAAGCTACAGCAGCAGGAAAACAGACAACAGAGCTTGAATGCAAATCTGTCTGGCCTCACAAGGCAGGAAAGAGAGATGGGATAAAGCTGTGTCGTGCAGTCTGCCTGTACAGAAACACTAATGTGGCCAACATAGGCAGGCTGGCTTTTGGTTAGTTATCTGTAAATGCAGTGAGTGTGGTGTGATGATTTCTCTTTCTCTACCATCTTATGGTAAGAAATAATTTTGGAAATTAGAAAGGTCATAGAATCATTAGGGATTGGAAGGGACCTGGAAAGATCATCTAATCCAATCCCCTTGCCACAGCAGCATCACCTAGACCAGGCTGCACAAGAACATGTCCAGCTGGATCTTGAACGTCTCCAGAGAAGGAAACTCCACAACCCCCCTGGGCAGCCTGTTCCCATGCTCTGTTACACTCACTGTGAAGAAGTTCCTTCTGATATTAAGATGGAACCTCCTATGATCCAGCTTGCATCCACTGCCCCTTGTCCNATGCAGTCTCAGTAGTGCAGAGTAGAGGGGGAGAAGAACCTCCCTCAATCTGATGATCATCCCCCTTCTGATGCCCTCCAGGATGCTGTTGGCCCTCTTGGCCACAAGAACACTGCTGCCTCAGTTATACTGCTGTCTACTAGGACTCCCAGATCCCTTTCTCCTACACTGCTGTCCAACAGGTCAGTCCCCAGCCATTACTGGTACCTGCGGTTGTTCTTGCCCAGATACAAGACTCTACACTTACCCTTGTTATACCTCATTAAATTTCTCTCTGCCCAGCTCTCTAGCCTGCCCAGGTCTTGCTGAATGGCAGCACAGACTGCTGGGGTGTCAATGACAGCACCTATTTTTGTGTTATCAGCAAACTAATCCCTCCTCCAAGTCATTATTGAATAGGTTGAAGAGGATTGGTCCCAGCACTGATCCTTGGGGGACTCCACTACATACAAGCCTCCAACTAGACTCTGTCCCATTAACCACTACTCTCCGGCTTTTGTCCTGCAGCCAGTTCATGATCCACCTCACTGCTCAATCATCCAGTCCACACTGCCTCAGTTTAGCTGCGAGGATGCTATGTGAGACTGTGTCAGATGCCTTCCTGAAGTCAAGGTAGACTGTATCCACCACTCTGCCATCATCTCTCCACCTGCTTATGCCCTCATAAAAGGCTACCAGGTTGGTCAAGTATGACTTCCCCTTGTGAAGCCATGCTGACTGTCTCTAATGACCCTCTTGTCCTTGATGTGCCTAGAGACAGCATCCAGGACAAATTGTTCCATCATCTTTTCTGGAGTGAAGGTGAGGCTGACCAGTCTATAGTTACCTGGGTCCTCCTTACTGTTTTTGAAGATTGAAGTGACATTTTCTAACCTCCACTCCCTAGGCACCTTTCCTGATCCCCATGACTTAGAAAAGATGACAGAGAGTGGCTTAGCAATGACTTCCACTGTCTCCCTTAGCACAGGCAGATGCATCCCATCAAGGCCCATGGATTTATGTTCATCCACTTTGCTCAACTTATCCCTAACCCAATCATCATCACATTTTAGTATTTAGTAAACAAAATCACACTTCTGTGTGTAACACTAGGCATAATTTTAGAGCAGAAGTAACAGTTTCCAATATGTAAGATAACTTATGTGATTTGTGTCATCCAAAATGAATATAAGTTTGCTAAGAGAAAAATCTCATCTACCTGATTATAAGTTTTCCAGTTTCTTCCATAGTATCTTGATTAAGGTACCAGATCCAAACTGGGAAAACCACTGCACACAGGTAAGTAAAAATGCTGGCTTCTTCATGGCAATATGTATCAGTAGAAATTATTTCCAAAATGTCTAACTGAAATAAACTATCTCAGAACTGCAGCTTTACAAAAGCACTTAAAAAAAGTTAAAATAACTTAGTAAAAAATAGTGAAATAACATTCCTATGAAAATTTAGAGAAATCTTTGTGCAAGAATTTATACATTGTCTGTGCTGACAGCTGGCAAAGCTTAGGGGGTTTCTCACAGTTTTATAACCAATAGTGTGAAAATGCTGTTTTGAGAGAATGTTCCTTCACACATATCACAACATATGTTGGTTTTACAAATTACTTTGTTACTTTCAGACCCTAGTACACTATTGAGAGTAAAATGTGAGTGTTCATATAAGGTCATTAGGCTACAGTCTCTCTAGTTAACCGATTCCAGAAGTAGAAGCAAAATTTTACAGATCTTCAAGTCTTACAGATACTTCTAGTTGTTTCTTATTTCCAGCTTGGCTTAACAAACTCAAATGTGGGACACCCTCCCCTCACATAATCAATGGTGAGGCATGGAAGGCAAGTGTGCAATCTGCCTGAGACATGCCTAACTCTGTCTCAAGCCATGTCAACACTGGTTACATAGCCCAGGCACACACTGCACACATATACACTGCCATACTCACCTCAAAAAAAGTTCTTTTATCTACACTTGAACTCTTCTCTCTGCTGATTTTCTCATCATACTGTTTTCCCTGACTACTGACAGAGTTCCCATAATTAAAGCAGCCTCTCAGATCAGTCATTTCATCTGAAGGTATTCAGTGATCAATATTTACCAGCTAAGGTTGCACTGGACCTGTGATATTTATTTGGTTTTCACTGTGATAAGCGGCAATATCCAATGCTCTATTGATCACTGTAGCAACAGGTCTCATTCTGAGGAGAGCAATAGTCTCCTCCTTCACTGCTTTGAACATTGTGGCCTTCACACACAAATACCCAAATCCACTGGTGTGTGTAATACACTGAATACAGCAGATCAGCCTTGCTGCAGTAAGATGGAGAGTGTATACACTCCAGGAAGGAAAGCTGATGAAATTAAAGATACTTGATTTTGTTTATCTCCACCAATACAGCATGAAAATTACCATATCTGCCTACTAATGTGGGTTCATTGTATTGCACTGAACTAATTTAGGACTTCATCCTTAGCCCAGATACCAGTGGGAGGTTTTTCATTAGTCACAGTAAGCACTAAATCCACAGCTGCCACTGTGCTTGTCTCTCTGTCAGAACTAAAACAGTTGCAGATATTACAGTTTCTACAAGGCAGGCTGCAAGGCTCAGCACAGCATCTCTTTTGATCAGATGGGTATGACAGAGCAGTTCAGCTTATAAAAATAACCTCCCTGTAACATAAGGATCATTCTGTGTGTGTAAGCTTCAGGACAGCAAAGTCAGCCTTCATCTGAAACCATGATAAAGGAAGATTTTCATAACGTGCAAAGGAGTTTTGCAGGATTTTCCATGAGAAACCCCAGTCTTTGAAAATGAATATCTGCAATCCCACATAACTTTCTCTCCTCTACAACTCCATAAAATTATCTTACAAAAATATTTTTGTCTTAAGCCTTTGTCTCATCATGTTTAAAATGGTTTTTCTCCTCCATCAGAATGGGAGTCTTATACACCCACTTGTTTAGAAGTCAGTCATACAAGCAACTCCCTAAATTAGTTGATGGGACTAGATGTGACCTGACAGTTTCAAACTGCCAATTTCCTCCTGGAGCAAAGAGATTTTGGTTAAGCAATGCATTTATTTCTCCTCCCAATTTGGAACAAAGATGCCTCTTTGCACTTGCCAAGTTATAAAAAAGGGTTCACAAGAATTTATCTCGGCTTTTCTGGTGTAAACAACTGGAGTGTCAAGAAGAGGAAAGCAATTATTGTAAGAAAACTTAAACCATCAAACTGTAGAGGTATTTCCCCTAAAGAAGAGGCAAAAATATTACCAGAACAGACTGGACCAGGTGTTTGAGAGGACATAAGCATCATACCCTCTTGACTGGGTGGCAAGTAAAGAAATCTCTTCATAATCCCAAGACTTCCCTATGTGCTTGTATGTCCAGTAAGCGATTATACTTTTTATTTCTGTAGGTACATCTTCTATGTAATAAGCTTGGGGGTGAATTCTCTAATTATAAAATAATTACGTAAATTCATTACACAATTTTATCTCACTGCCAATCAATATCAATGTTGCTCTGGGCAGTGAAGACAGGTGGGCAAGGGAAAGGTGCTTCCATATTAACAAACACTTTCAGGTGTTTTACTGCCATCCTCCCTGTAACTGATTTTTTTCTTAAGATTTCTGTAACACTGCAGGAGGACTTTGCTTGTTCTCTAAATATTGTCGCTGTTGGCTATATACCAGGGGTACCCAGCTCTATCAACAAAGTTTGTATTTCAGCAAGGAGTTCTTAGTTTCCCTTGTATCAACTTTGATAGAACCTTCATGGCAATGGTCCTGACAGCCCCTACATAGATTGATGAACAGGATTTTGATGGATTAGTTGTTTAGTCCAATGGTACTTTATGCCTGAATGTCTTTGTATAGAAGAAATCACCACTCCAGGAAGAGAGTAGATTTCATCTAATACATTGGCTAGAGACAGGTACAGTATGGATGTCCCAGGAATAAAAAGCATCACTCTTGTTTTGCAGGTTTTTTGAATAAAGCAGTGGTTTCAACTTGTTTGCTTCAGTTAAAAAGAAAATACAGTGGCACATCAAGATGATCATGAGCCAACTACCATGCCATGGCATGTCTTGTCACCTGTTGGAATGGCTTGGAAGGGTAATATTCAACTATTAACAATGCAGACAATGGCTATCAATATCTGGTTACTTCTTTAGCCTATATGCAGTGAAGCATGTTCACAAAGGATAAGTACTTTGCACTAATGGTACCTCACTGTAAAGAAATGGGAAAAGTTTATTTGTAAAAGTGGTAGTTAAGAAGGAAAAAAAAAATAGATTATACAATCACAGACTGATTTGGATTGGAAAGAACCTTTGAAGATCATCTAGTCCTAACTCTCTAACATGAGCAGTGTCATTTTTCACTCAGTAAAAAATTATAGGTAAGATATGAGGATATGGATAGAACATGAACAGGTAAAATACGAGAATAGGGATAGAACATGAGGTTTTAGGATTTAATTTCCCTATGGGAAAATCTTAAAGGAACTGTCTTTGTATTCCAGCTCCTACTGAAATACGAGATTGGGAAAGTGTACATAAACTGGCAGACATCATTACTGTAGAACATGCCCCCATACACTACTTTGTAATACAGATGCACAAAATAAAAGTAAAATGAACCAAAACTCAGTAAAATGAACTCCAAAACTCAGAGGGGGAAAAGCTGTCTCTCAGCTTTGAAGGGCCTTTGCTCTAAACTCTTTCCTAAGCCTCCCCATCACAGAGAACAGTCTCAGCACTTAAGACAGGCAGCCCTTCAAAACTGACACACAGACCTTTTGTATCTCCCAGAAAGCTACTGCCAAATCTGCTGCTCTGATATTCTTTATAAATCCCCTCTTTTCCCCAGAAGTAAAAAGAAAAATACTGGAAAAAAAGAGAATAGCTAAGTTTTTACTATGTGTGACTGTGCAAAGTAAACTAAATCCCCCAAAGTACATGCTGGCTGATCAGCTATTATACATAATTAGTCAATTCACTCAGCTAGGCTAAGGAGGCTGATATGACCAAATTCTCTAAGATGAAATGGGCCATCTAATTATGCACTTTTATAGCTCATTATACCTCATTTTGAACTTGAAGCACAAATTACTTCAGAGGAATTCAGTAGCTGCATTAAACTGGAGGCTGTTATTTAATCATGGAAGTCCTCACTGGTATTAAAATGAGTATCTCTTAAATCAATACACCTCAACATGAAGTGTTATTATTCTGTTTTTAATGTTTTCTATGAATCAATTCTTTGAAGCTGCAGACGGGTGGTTCCCTGTTGATACAGGTGCACTGTGGACATGCCTGGCTGCTGCAGAGATGGCCAGTTCCCGACTCAAAGGGCAGCTATTTGTCACTTGGTGGCAGTGGAGAAGGAAGGCCAAAGGGAAGGGAATGAACCAGGCATCTCTCCATGACTGTGCAACTCCCAGACACGCGCATGTTAGTTAAGCACTTGCACAAAGGGACAGGCAGGTGTCTCTGAGAAGCCAGCAGGGTGATCATCTGCTGCCTGGTCCAGACACATGCCCCATGGACTACATATGCAAAAGAGGAAAAAGAGAGGCTCTTCCCCCCTGCTCAGGTGCACTGTCAAGGGCAGGTGGGGAGCAACAGCCATTAACCCTAGGGGCAAGAATTAGCAGAGGGTTTGCAGGGTCTGGTGGACATGGAGGAGGGTTGCCCTCCGGTCTCCACTGCAGATGACTGACTCCCTTGCTGTATGCTTGTGCACCACTGAAAGCTGAGATCAAGCCCATGCTGACATCCTGACCCAAGGGGTTGGGTCCCAGAGGTGCTGTGATATGTCCACAAGCTTTCTCCTCTGTCCATAAACCAGTGCTGTGCCACTCCATCAGCAAAGGGCCCGTGCCTCCTACAGGGGACAATGCCCTGCCTGGGCCATACAATGACTGTCCCGAACCATACAGCAATCTTCAAATACCTGAAAAGGCTCTGTAAGAAGGCTGGGGATGAATTGTTCACAAGGGCATGGGTTGGTTGGACAAGGGATAATGATTTTAAGCCTAAATCTACCCTGGAAGAGGGTAGATTTAGGCTGGACTCCAACTAAAAGCTCTTTAGTATGAGAGTGGTAGATCCCTGAAACACGTTGTCTAGAGATGTGGTAGAGGCCCCATCCCTGGAGACATTCAAGATCAGGCTTAATGGGGCTCTGGGCAATCTGTTCTAGTTAGAGATGTCCCTGCTTGTTGTAGGGGGGTTGGACTAGGTGACCTTTAGAGGTCCCCTCAAAACCAGTACCTCCCATGTTTCTATAACCTTCAACCTGAGCCCTGCATCAGCTCCTGCAAGGCTGGGTGGCGCCTCCACCCCATGCAACCACCAATAAACACGAGATACATCTGTTTTATGTAGGTATGTAGTAACATAGAACTGGATTTTGTTAGCCTGCCCAAAGACACAGCGACACCAGATTCGACACCACAGATTTTTCATATTGCAGGAAAGTTTTACTGAGACGCACACACAGGGACTGCCTTCCCAGCAAGTGAATTGGAGGTTTTAAGGCAGCTGAACCCCCAAATTTATCCTATGCAATAGCGCATTTAAGTTTACTCCATGTACATAACATTCATCACAAATTCCTACATCTGCTGAAATGAAAAACAAAAAAACCATTTAAAGAATCGCTTGCCTCCTTTATTTCCTAGGCCTTTGAGATGCACATTGCGCTTGGCATGCTCGAGACATTCCACACTGCACACACGACTCCACACTTAGTACTGAGCAAAGTAGCTAAATGCATTAAATAGGTAAATCACGCCAACCGCCTCCTGCCGTTCCGAGGCGGGAGGAGCGGGAGGCGGGAACAGAGCCGGCGCCCAGAGCCGCCCGTGAGCTGCGATCGCAGAACGCGCGCGCTGGCTGCCCCCTCGCGGCCGCTCCACTGCAGCGTTCCCGCCGCCGGGCCGCCCACGAGAGACGATGCCACGAGGCGGGACCGAAGCGCGAGCGGGGCGGTGTCGCGGGAAGGAGGCATGCGGGAGCAGCCCACGCGAGGCACGGAGCCGTTAGTAGCCCGCTGGCGCCGGCAGAGGGGGTCTGGCAGCATCTGGTGTGCGCTGACCTCCTCCTTCCTTCTCCTCATCCGGCTCCTGCGGTCCGGTAAATCCGCCCTCAGTAAAGGTTTTTAATGTAACAACCAACCTTACAGGGATTTTAAGGTGCTTGGGAGGGCGGGGAGTGTGTATGTCAGTATAGTAACCCTGAACTAATGTCCTGCTCCTACAGCGGCTGCTTTCTGAGCATAGACCATCTGAACACGCACCCTCTTGACCCTAGTAACAGAACCCCTCCAAACAGAGCTAAGTTCTTCAGGCGAAAATGGTAGTTAAAATTGTCATTTGTAAGTGTTGCATGTATTCCTTATGATTAATTAAATCTATTACGGATTTAGTTGGAGAAATGAGTGGATCCAGTTTGTTGTGGTGCCCAGCTGATGGTACAAACTGAAGAAGGTTAAAATGGCTAATGTGTCAGTACTGGAACTGTCTGTGTGCCTGTGTCTTCCTGCAAGGGTTTTTTCCCCCCTATAGCTAAATGGATTGCAGCCATTTGCAGCCACTGTTGATGAGACACCAGCTGGGCCCTGCATCACATGCAGACGCTTTGGGCTAGAATTTATTACCTGTTTGTTGCCTGTTGGTCCTCAGTGCTCACCAAATTTCCCTTTTCTGTTCGGCCACACAGAGACTGTACTGAGGCATTTTATTGTTTACACGTAAAAATAACAATGCACAGAATATGGTTTATGGATGAATAGGAGTCAGCTGTGTGCCTTAATGTAACAACAGGCCAGTAGCAGTGTGGCCAGTAGGAGCAGGAAAGTGCTGCACTCAGCACTGCTAAGGCAACATTTCGAATACTGTACTCAGTTTTGGGCCTTTCACTGCAAGAAGAATATTGAAGTGCTGGTAACTGTCCAAAGAAAAGCAACGAAGCTGGTGAAGTGTCTGGAGAACAAGTCCTGCGAGGAGAGTGAGGGAACTGGGGCTGTTTAGCCCGGACAAAAAGCAAGGGGAAACCTTATTGCTCCCTACAAGTACATCAAAGGAGGTTGTAACCAGGTGAGGGCGCTAATATCTTCCTCTAAGTATAAGAGGATGAGCGGAAATGGCCTCAAGTTGCACCAGGGGTGGTTTAGATTACGTATTAGGAAAAACTTCAACAAAGCTCTTGTCAAGCACTGAAACAGGCTGTCCAGGGCAGTGGTGGAGTAACCGTCCTTGGAGGTATTTAAAAGGTATGTAGTTGTGGTGCTGAAAGATATTCTTTTGAAATGGACTTGTCAATATTTGCAGTTGAACTTTTTTAAGGGTCTTTTCCAGCTTAAACAAGTCTATGATACTGATTGTGACCCGGTATTTCAAAAGGTACAACTAGCCAGCAATCTGAGGGGCCTAGATGAAAATTAACCAGGAAATCCTAGGCAAGAAAAGCTGCAAGTAATATGTATTTCTTGATACTTGATTTTAAAGCTGTGCTGCTGCCATTAATTTCCTATGCAACTATCTCAAATAAAGGCTGAAGAAGAACCAGCTTAGCAATTAGATGCCAACGAGCAGAAGTGAACAAAACATCTGTCTTTCTTATCTTATGCTTCATATGCATGGTCAGGGCTTGTGCGCTGCTTGTGCAGTCATCCAAGCAAATAATGAATCAGATTTCAAGGCAGAGGAACCTTTTTGCTTTATTTGCAGTTTTACAAATCATGCAGAAACTTTTATTTTGATAAAATAAACATCATATGCTAGTGTTTACCAAACACCTTGTATTCAAATTATTTTGCTAAAAATAGTTACAGAGAAAGAACATTCATCACTGGTAGTAATCAGTCTGACACCCCCCCTGCTCAGCTATAGCAGATGATCCTTTCAAAACTTGCAGACCTCTCCACAGCAGCAGTGTTACTACCTGCACCCAAGACTGAGGTGCTGCTGAATTAGGTGCTGTTCTTAAACAATTAACAATATCCGTGCTGCACTTTGATCAGTTAAGGAGAGTTTTGGTGTCTTGACACTGCTGAGAGAAAACCAATCTGCTTTTGAGTAATGAGCTCAAGCCACTTACATTATACTGAAGTTCATTGTGAGTGACAAGTGTATACTTGGTGTGAAAATTAATTAAAAATTCCCCATCTAATTCCCTCTGCCTCAATCCAATTTTTGAGCACTGTATTTACGCTTTTTCTGAGGAGTAATTAGAAGCCAGAGGGAAAATGTATTCATGGCATGTCTCACACCTGAATGAAATGTTTAGGGACCTATAGCTTTGGGGACTTGCAAGTTGCTTAGCTACAATTCACACATGTTTCATCTGTCTGACCAGGTGAGCAACTCACACCCTAGTTTACATATAGTTGGCGAATAAATTACTCTATGCCATCTAGGTTTTTCTGTACAAGTGGTATTGCTGCCTTCCTTGCTGCTTATACCCAGTAATCTGGCCATCAAATGCCACAGAGCAAAAGCACTGAGATGACAGGGACTGACACAATGCTGTGGTAAAGCCCTTGTTCTTCCCCCTTGCCTCCCCACCCCCATTCCCCCTTAAAAGGGAACAGAGTTGACTTTGGTTTTCTTTGATGTACTAGTATCTATGTCTACAAAACTCGAAGCTTCTCCTCAGTTGATTTCTATCTATTGTCATTTAAACCCCCAAAACCCAAACCTACACAAAGCATTCAATGCTGTCTCAATGTCCTTTTCTGCTCTTTCAGAGCTCTTGATCTTCAGATGCAAAATAATATACAGTGTTGGTATTGGCTGCAGGTAAACAGCTGTAAAAAAAGTCTAATAAAACACTGATCAGATTTCTGCATTCTTGCCTTTCAGCTGAAACATTTTTCTCCAGGCTCATACTCTAAAAGTTAGAATCCTTTTAAGATGCACATATCAAGCCCCCCCCAAAAAAAAAAAAAAACCAAACCAACCCAAAACCCACAATCCAAACCTTAGACAACCTAATTAAGGACAACCTCTACCTGACATTACTGTAAGAGTTTTTGCTCCTATTGAGCCCAAGTTTCTCAGGCAACAGCAGAAGAAACCCCAGGGTACAATCTCAAGCCGGTTACTGCATGAGAAAAGAAAAGAAACAGCAAATGAAAATGAGTGTGTGTGTGTGTGGGTATTTCTCAACAGGTCCAAGGAATCAGTGCTCCAACTTCTTTACTTTAAATTTTTTTCTTGTCTTCAAGTTGTTTTCATTCACAAATAGGCCCACAGTGGTCTTCTTTTGGAAAAGTCTGCAGGTAGCCTCATCCAGCCTACAAGTGAGACATTAATCTCTCACAACCTAAACAAAAAAAATGACCATGCAGGGCATTCTTTTGAAGTCCACCAAAGATATGTCCCTGAGTGCTGTTCTGCTTCTATCACATTCCTATCTTCGTGCCTACTACATGGTTTGGCAGAAACAAGTCAACCTCTGGCTTTTCTCAGCTAACACAGAATACATCATTGCGCTCCACAGATTCTTCAGTTTCGCATAGCTAACAAGCTTCCCCTCTGAAAGCCTACTCCTATCGCATGTGTAATGTCTTCCACCTCACAGAGAATGGGAGTGGAAAATGTTGAATCCGTCAAGGGATAAAAGACTCAGATGAGAGTTCCCAAAAAAAGAAACAAACCACCAAAAAAGAAAAAAAGTATGAGAAATTGGTAACAGATCTATTCCCCCTGTTGTGTTTCTGCCTGAGGAATTTGCTGCCCAAAGCAGAATGTTAAGAGTAGCAAGTGGATGGTCCTGCCCTGACTTGTTAATGATGCAAAGAGCAACTCTCAATGTTAACTTTCTGAAGTATGCAGAAAACCATGAAATGCATATACATCCTTGAAGAGAGATTTTTCAAGAGCCATTTGCTTACAAAGACTAACAGATTGTGGTAATAAACTGGCATCTATTTATTCCTTACAAAGTATAATTAAAAAATTCTAGTTTTCCAAATTGCTGAAATAAAGCATCTGACAAACACGTTCAAGTTGCTTTACAGAAATAAAAGCATGAATGGTATTGTTAACATCCAGATACAGAACCATGAGGATGTATGATGGCAGGAAAGGCTTGTTGAGAGAGACCACATCTACTAAAACAATAGAGAACTGAAAAAGGCCACGCAGGCTCTTCCTCAGTTTGAAATACGTAAAAACCTTCAGAGTCTGAACTAAAGTTGGCAAACTTCTACCAGAAAATAACTTATTTGTCAAAAAATGTAGTTTTAGGGCAGACAAAACTCATTGCCAAATCTGAAGAATCCACTATGAATTACAGCCAAGAAGAGAAAGAGCTGGAATGTCAAATGGATTTATCTTATTTCTTCTGAAATGGAAACAGTGACTAAGCTCATAAACAAAAGCACTGACACAGGCACACAGAAACACACACATGGTTTACGTTCCATTCACACACTTAGGCAGTCCTCTGCAACCTAAAGCAGGTCAGCTTGGAAGTTTGGGCTCAATACCCTTTACACATTTGTTACATCTGACTTTTCCATATTCCAGGGACTCTCCTAACTGCCTTTTTTCTGCTCTGAGGTACAGCTTTCTCACTTGCACCCATAAGCCATGTTATACTTCAGCCTCACTAGATCAGTAAAAGAAACTGAGACAAAATCAGATTTTCTGTGACCATATCCAGTGGTGGTGGTAAATAAAAGGAAGATAGAAAAACTGCAGGTCCCTTGCACTCCAGTGTCACAGCTTTAAAAAAGTTAATCTGGCTTTAAAAAATAATAATAAGTAAAATAGTGTTTAGACATTAAACGAGTAAATAATTTTTAAACTAAAATTCAAAATGCCTGTTTCAACATAGTGTTGTAATATCTGTGCAACCAAACACCCATATGCAGCAGTATTCCTCGTTAGACTCTGCAGCGATGATTTCTTTTTGCAAAACATCTCATTTTCAAGCCAGTATATGATTTTGAGCATTTTCCTATGATTGGACTAAAAAGGGAGAAAAGGTGAACTAAGAAACAGCATAATCAAAATGGATGCTGAGATGATGTGATTTATTAAACGAGACTAAGCAATCTACTGTTTGCAATTTTTAAAAGGGCAAACAACAATATCGCAAATCTTGATTTCTGGTGTAATTTTAACATCAAGAGATAAATGCTGTACAAAATGAACTGATACAAAAAAACCCCTACATTTCATTCAGTGGTGAAATACAACTGCCTCTAGGATGGGAAGCAGCAAGTGCTATTTGGGACAGTAAGAACCAACCTCAGAAGACAACACAAATGGGGAATTATGAATGCTGCACGTGCTAACATCTGCTTCCATGGTACATTTAGCCCAACACTAACCTGGGCAAACTTCAGTCCTCTTGAACTGCAAACTCTTCTTCTTGATCTGATGCCTGTCCCAGCTCCAACACTGGTAAGGTATAGAAGGGTTAAATTCTCAGGAACAGATACAAACTGCCTTACGGTTTCCCTTGGGGAAACAGCAAGAGAAACCACCAGGCAGTATTCCTCAGAGCTCAGTGAGTGAAACTTTGAGCATATTCCCTAGCAATCACAGTGTCAGATGCCCTAAGGACAGGGTTTATTACCTGAAAGGTGTTTGTAAGACATACACTAGCTGCAGCTGAGTTGAGTCTGTATCTCCTTCCCACCATCCCAATTCCCCAGCTGGGCCTATTTAATGCACCATTTTTTTAGGATTTGTTCCTGTGTGCCTTGGTCTAGGTGATCCTTTTGAGGTCCCTTCCAATCCCTGATGATTCTATGATTTGCAAGATTCCAAGTTAAATCTGTCTCTCTATGGTGTATGAATTAGCATTACTGGGGAGAGAATATCATTATGCTGCTAGTGGTACTGTGAGAGGAAAAAAGGGTAACAGTGAAATGGATTAGTCACATGCCCAGTGTCTTGCATTGCTCTCTACCCTTCTATGTGCTAAACTCTTGTGATGGGCATCCTTTTCCGTCAGGTTAAAGGTGACAACAGGAACACAGGAAAATATTAGTTACTGGAGTGGGCTACTTGCCTACCCAGCAGTTTGGCCCCAGAGTTTTCTTCTTGGCCTCCAAACAGTTCATTATCAGAAAGGAGAGCAACAACTCAGCAGCTGTGCAGCAACATCTTGCTCTCAACACCTCCAGCACACATCAGGTGGGGAAATCAGCTTGCAAAAACCAGAAATTCCAATCCACCCAGATTCAGGCAATTTTATTTTATTATTTAACTTTGAGCCTTTCTCCATCTGTAGAGATCAAACACTATGCTGAAGCAAGAATCAGTGATAGCTGTCAGAAACAGAGGTCCTTGCCCTCCCTCACTGTGTGTGGCACTACTCTTAAGGAAATTTATACAGGATTTCACAACAGAAATTGTTTCAGTTCTGAAAGCCTCTCCATTTGATTTGTTTCTTTGTTTCTGTGGAGCAGTGCAGTGCTGACTGTGAAGTCCTGCTGCAACGCAAAATGTTAAGCAATAAGTCATTTGCTCAGTGCTCCAACCTGGGGCACGTAAGTAGACAAATATCCTCCCAACTTAATGTGTACTTTTGCAGGAACCCACTGGTTCCTCCAGGTATTGCAACCTGTGCAGTGCCCATGCTCACCCTGCCTGGCCAGGAGCTCACAGGGAAACAGACAGGGACTTCACACCCAGTGCCATGAAAACACCACAGTAACATTCAGCACACAAAATTAGGAAACACCAAAAAGTCCTTGGAAGAGAAATTCAAGACTTTCATTAAAAAGTATCTAAAATCCATGTTAAATAATCCTCATTTAACCCCTGATAACAGTGGTTTGCAGACAGCAAAAATAGAAGTTGCACAAGACTGTTGTACTTGGTTTTGAAGGTAGGGAATACATTTAACCTTACCATATTAAAATTTTTCTAATGTCTTCTAAGAGCAGACATCCACTTTTCAGAAGAAGGCAGTACAGTTTATTGTCCTTCACTACCTGTGACAAGAGGGTCTTTATACATGGCTATAAAACAAATGCTAGTTGGCACTTGAAAGTACCCTTGATGGAGGGGGAAATTATCTGAAAGTGCTTCAGAGGGTAGGTTTGTTTTATAAATAAAGTCTTCTATATATAATCCTTTTAAACTTAAATGATATCTTATGAAATTCTGATGGCAGTTCTGATGGTACTTTCTCCTACATCGTGAAGCTTGAGCAAGCTGGTATGTCATTTTATAGTCACACTGACAAGTTGCTGCTTGTGGGACATGTTTCACAGCCTCTGTGACACTGAGGTTTCTGCACTAACCACGTGTCTTCCACTCAAAAATGATGCAAACGTGTTAAAAAGGCAATATTAGTTGTCAACCTTAACCACAAATTGCTTCTGCTATTTTGAAGGTTTAGATGGTGTGGTAGTAGCAATGTTACCAGGGCACCTGGAGTGCTGATCTTTTTCTCCTGTTGCTAAACTAAAATGTGCTCCATCATCTAAAGTAACTTCAACAGTATGGTTTCCCTTTTCAGCATCCTCCATACTTGTCCTTTTTCCTGTTGCAATTCTCCCCAGTCCACCCTGTCCTGTCCTTCCAGCTGTTATCTCTATGCAGAGCATGGCCTGGGACTCAAGCGCTTCCAGAGTTGTGGATGGTGAATCCAGCAGTTTGAGGACTCTGCTCCCCTGGAAGTGACCTGCTGGGTTATGCAGCCGCACACTATGAGGCAGGACGAAGCTCTGTTGATGGAGGTGGGGATTTCCTGGGAGCTACCTCTCCTCTCCATCCCTGGGTGGCCGAGGCCTTTCCAGCTTGCTGTTCATTCTGTGTGAGATGAGCTGGACAGCCTTTGGCTGACTGAGGGGAGCCGGCGCCTCATCCCAGCCTCTGCGGGGCTGCCTCTGTCTCGTCTGCCCGCAGTTTCCAAAGGGAACCCAACAGACTCTTCAGCCACGAGGGTCGCTGGAGCAGAGCCGTGAGTCAGCGTGATGAAAACTCCCCTTGCTTTCCCCACAGCAGGCCCACGTTTTTAATAAATTCAGTAAAAAAATCCAACCCAACAAAAATGTGGCAGGGTTTGAAAATGACCCAGCTGAAATAGTATAATTGGATTTGGAGAGGGGAAGCCTCTTTCAAAAGAAAATTCCTGAGATGCTTGTTTTTAAAGTGGCAGCAGCAACTTCAAGAAAACAACAGTCTGATAGAAAATGAAGGATAACACAAGGTCTGACTTCAGAATTTGCCCTAGTATGGCTCTGCTGCCCTGCAAATATCTCACATCCTTGAAAGCACACAACATCTTCCACACAACAAAATAAGGTACATCTCTCCAGACATTTCTGAGTGTGATTTCCCACTGAAGTGAAAAGACTTGGGTAAAACTGGAGAGGAGGACAGCTGTCAGGCAATTAAAACAGGCAATATTATTTGGACAACATTTTGATATGATTTTTAAGATGCTGTTAACTTAAAGTAAGTTCCATAGCTGCTTAAATCAGGTTGTTTGCAATGGTGCTGTGTGGATGGAGGCACTTCCTCTCTTCATATGACAATGCTATATCCTGGCTTCATCAGAGTCTGGGGAACTGCTGTGCTAAACACAGTACAAAGCAAAGCCTAGAATAAATTGTAGGTCTGAACAAACAGGACAGGCAAAAAGAAGTATTTGTAATAGTGCTTTGTCGTCAGAGAGGAGAGCTGTGACAGAGCCTGCCTTGCATGTAAACCACAAAGCTTCCATGAAACTGCATAATTTTGTTCATAGATAAATAGAATGAGCCAAAATTAGAGACAAAGTAAGAGATGACAAAATGCTGAGTGTCTCCATTACCCAGGCATTTTCTTCAGAGGGCCAAATTGTTTCTAGCCTCTGGGAGGATTTAGTCTACTCTACAGTATCTGTATTATATATGAGAAAGCCACAGTTAAAAGCTCAGGGCTTCAGTGGATGCTTCTGCAGATCACTGACTTTTTTTGAAGTTGAAATTGTTGCATTTGTGTATTGATTTGCTTTCATATCCTCACATACTAATCCTAGAGCTTTTTCAGTCTAAGAATGTACATGAAATATAGATAGAGGAAAAGTTTTGTTGCTATTTGACTGGGTATGTGTAGATAAACTGAATTTTCCTCATGATACTCACTTTCCTGGAGTCATCACTTGCAAGTCAACTGTATCTGATACAAACTGCAAATTCATAAAAGACATGAAAACAAAAGAATGGCTGTATAGCAATTATCAATCTGGACATGAAGATACCCTGTGTTATATGGTATTTACAAGAGCCAGAAGACAGCAGTGAAAGAGAAAACAATAGATAGGTATATTGAAAATGCAGGCATAATAGAAAACTAAAAGGCTGAGAAAGTTTCTGGATGCCAGTAGTTCCAGTACATGGTTTATGTTCACTTTTTACAACACCCTCTTCCTGTTTGTCTGAGAGCTTATCTTTGACGAAAAACACAAACATTGTTTAAGATCAGACTAATACCCACAGAAACAAGGCCTGTACATTCTTTAGTGGCTTACGACTTCGGTAACATTGCTGAACGAAGCATTACACTTAACATCTGAACAAGCGATGAACTACACTTACTCAAGTCAGACTTTTTTTGCCTAAAATAGGGTCACTTTTTACATATATATGTAAAATTTATTGCCAGTTACGCATAAGCAAACATTTCATTCTAGTTTACTTGCAAGGACTAATGATAAGCATTTGGTATAACCCTCTTTGGTCTGTATTTAGGTTGACATATAGAGCAGGCTTTTTCTTTCAAGAAATGTCTGAGTGACATTTAAAAATCAGGTATCTCAGCAAGCTCTCAAACTACGGATTTCAATATTTACTTTCCATAAATAACCTCTTTAAAATTTTCTGTTTCTTTGCACTTCTCTGCAGGAAAAACAATTTGGTAATATTAAGCATCAGGAAAAATTTGCACAAGGGCAGGCAAAGCAAATCTCTGGTTTGTTCAAACAAGACACTCCTTTCTGCAATTTTTGACCTCCTTTCTTTGAAGGCCCAAAAGTTATTATGTTTGTTTTATATCTTTCCAGTTAAATGAAATAGAATTTCTCGCTACTTCCAAGTACCCATTTTGGGACTAACCACATAGACATATACACCCAGTCACCTCAAAATTTATACAAAAGCTTAGCTTCAGCTATTGAATATTTGTCCTCAGTGGATTTACTTGTTGTCCTGGATTGAGGTAAATAAAAAGGTAAATGGGTCCCAAAGCACTTAAAGAATCAGAGCTCGGAATTGCCACTAAGTTCACAACAGTACTTCTTTCCTTCTTTCTGTGTTCCCTGGTACACTGAAAATGTGTGCTCATGTGCTGTTTTCCATCATCAAACACTAAACTGCAAAATCATACCACAATGTGACTTTTCTACTTGCAGTTCCTTTGATAGGTTAGTCACAGGACATATGTGAAAGCACCAAGATACTTCACTAAGAGTGAAAAAAAGGGATATTAAAAGAGCTCTACAGCCTGGTTGATTGGATCATTCACCACTGAAAACTGTCCTTAGAGCATATTTGCTTCATAGCTGATTATTGGTTATTTTATGAGGTTGAATAAATGCATTTAAAAAGATGATTGGTCTATAGTTGTACAGATTTGTGCATGCAACCAATTATGTAACTAGTAAGTTACTATTAATATAACTTCCTTCCATAAATCAACCAGCTTGAAAAAATATTTCAGTCTAGCTTCTGAATTTTAACATTTCTAATGTTTTTTGGGTTTTTTTTACTCTGCATTTTTGTAACCTCTGTTTTTGATGGAGAAGGAAAAGCAGGACTCTGGCCACCCACAACACATTTTCAACGTTGTGATAACTAATCCCTTTAAAGAAAATTTAACTGGCCAAGTCAGTCCTATAGCAAAGCAAAGACTTAGTATGCCAACTTCATGGTGCATCTAGCCTCATCAGTTCAAGGGGCAAGGGACAAGAGGTCATTTCTGAACCTTAACCTCTCTCACAATGGCATGCAGAACTGCCTGGCCAATTTCCTCTGGGTTTTATTTAACAGGCATGTGGCCAGCATGGGAAGCAGTCTTTCCCACAGATGTTTAGTATAAAAGAAGCTATTTATCAGTGTGAGTTATACAGTCAAGCTGTGATCAGAATAGATCAGGTCTCTATGTAACACAGCAGTTCCCATGTTCTCTGAAACAATGCATTACAACAGCTAAATTAAAACTTAATTTGTGCCTGAAGCCTCTTTTCTTGCATTATTCTCTTTTAGGACACTGATTTACAACCATTTCTCACCAGGACTGATGTAGAGTGGGAGAATGGGAAGGATCACAGGGCAAATGGTGACACTGTCCAAGGTGACCAGCTGAACAGGCCTCCGGCAAGCACCAAGATTTTTCTGACAGCCCCATGTCTGCTAACCATTCCAGCAGTTCCTTTTATACAAGCATTTTTCTCCTCCCCAAATTTTCTAGCATGGCGGTCTTCTTGTTTTCTTAAAAAAAAATCTCCAACAAAACAAATACTTTGTCTAAGTTCCTGTCCCAAAATAATTTGACCCTATCCTCTGACATATTTGTCACTGTACTTGTTTCATGTGCAAGAAATACCTCAGATTCTTCTGGGATGACAAGGACCATGGGTACTAAACATTGGTAAAATGTTGGACTGGACTAATTCTCCCTCAGGCCTATGAATGTCTCTGAATGTGTGACTTACTTCTTCCTAATGTAATGAGACAGAATGATCTGGTATGTTCTGTGATGTATATTTTTGCAGCACATTGGAAAACATTTGAATTCAGCTTGCTCTCTCTTCAGTGATACATATTTATTTCAGAAAGTTTTATCCCCTGTCACACCTGTGTGAGGGCAGTGGTCTTCAACAACTCCACTGCCTTAAGCATTCTTACTTCTGTCCTTCACTCCAAAACCACATAGGTCCTTTATAAGCTTGAAGTGCAAAAAAGTTTCTCTTGTAAAGTTTGCCTTGCAGCCGTGATAAAAATAATAAAATTTGCTGATTACTGAACTGATTAGTTTGAAAACACTGTAGAACAATCCTCCCAGCACTTCAATTGAAAAAAATCCCACAACATTTCTGGGGCAGACAGGGAGGAACTGGCTTTAGTTTAAGTAGCACACTTCTGGGACTGTAATTCAACTGTTCTAAATCTGTGCATGTTCAAAGTCCAGGTTCTAAGTCTAGTTCCTACAGAGGTGTTTGAGTAATTGATGATGTTATCCTTATTTTCTTAAATTCTATAGCTTTTCTTTAAGTCTAGAACTTTTCAAAACTTCTAGGCTTTGATTTCAGACAGAAAATTTTGAATCCTCTCCAACAGAAATCTCAGTCTCCTTCCCTCGTCAAATGAGCTGCATCTTTTTTCTTTTTTTCTTCTCTAGAACTGAAGACATGGTTAGATTGAGCTTTGTGCAACCTAGTCTAGAGGAAGGTGTCCCTGCTCACAGAAGGGGCATTGGAACATAGCGCACAATACAACACCTTCGCACAGAAACAACTCTATGATTCTATGGTTCTGTGACTCAATGATGTAGCACATGCCTGTGTTTGTTACATGGAGGCTGGATTGTCCCAGGGCTGACATGAGGATCATGAGACCCAGAATAGCCACTGACTGCTCCAGCCCTGGCTTTGATGCTGCATCAACCCTCAAAACTGCTCGGTTCAATGTTGCACTAAACTCTGAACCTTCAAGCCGATGGAGTTGAAGCGTCAGAGCTTTCGCCAGGAAACCTTAATGAGTTTCAAATTAGCATTGTAGACGAGAGATGCTTCAAAGGCTTATGCATTTAATCACATTTGGGTAAAATTTCATGAGCAAGGCAGTTTTTCCACAGAAACACATGTGGCTCTCTCTGTCCAGAAGTTAAGTTGCTGCTACAAAGCATGATGATCTTGTCCTGTTCCAGTAGAACACTTGCAAGAATTCAGAGACATGTGAAAACACATCATGCCACAATTATCTTGAGAACAGATGATGCCTTTTTTTTTTTTTTGGCAGAGACGTTAAAAAAAACATGAATAACTGTAAAATAAAACTGCAAGTATTCACCCAGAAACAGAGGCCTGGCACAAGACATTTCGGAGCACTGAAAAATAATTTACCCCAGCAGAAGCAGGATTTTACAAGAGAAATTGTTGGCCAAATGTAACTGTTGGCAGCATTGCCAGTTCTGCTTACAAGAAATAATGCGCCTATGCAAATCAGCCAGTTCTTGACAATTTACAAACCCCAAATGCTTTTCTTCAGCTTCAGTCATATAGCCAAAAGGAAAGTTTATTACTACAAGAGATGTTAGCTGTCTTTTGAGTAATGTCATTTCAGGAAAGGCTTATGAAAGATTAAGAAAGAACTCAGCTGGCAGAGCATTACTAGAAGACACTTTGTAATGCATACAGCTTCTCTGCTACCACTCTTCTCTACTCACTCAGTTTCAAAAGGACTTACGCCTTTACCAAGTAGGCGAAGACCCTTTGGGTCAGAACTGTTATCACACATCTGTCTCCTCAGTTTCAACATACACCTAAAACAGTCCAGAGTCCTCCTTTGTGTTTGAGCCTCTCTTCAGCAGGTGTATACTGGTCTCACTGCAACATCACAAGGGTCTTGCAAGAATAAGGGCTATGACTGTGCTTTGAGCATCATTGCAGACCCCTGCAATGCCTGTGCCACTCATGGGTGGGCTATGATGTTTTGCTCAGAGAGAACATGGTGAATATCTTAAGAAGTGAGATAATATTAATCTTTGTCTTTTTTGCTCTCCTCTCTCTTGTAGTCTGTGTAATATACTGAAAAGCACTATGCATTTCTACTTGTCTTTATCAAATTCAGAGGTTGCACAAGATCTTGCTTTAAAGCCACATCTATGTGAAAACTGACTTTGGGAGTTCTGTGCACTGCAATGACTTGCT
This sequence comes from Upupa epops, assembly GCA_013397515.1. Taxonomy (NCBI): domain Eukaryota; kingdom Metazoa; phylum Chordata; class Aves; order Bucerotiformes; family Upupidae; genus Upupa; species Upupa epops. The sequence goes on along the minus strand of VZRI01012673.1, from coordinate 96,403 downwards.
TGTTTCTTGACAAACGTGATCAGTGGTTCTGCAAGCTAGGTGTGCATGGGAGTGCAGTCACTGCGGTCTCTGTTTCAGTCAAGTCTAGAATACCAAACACTTTGCATTCATTTATCACAGATCACAAAGCCAGTGCCCCAAGTAATAAATTGTGTTGCAAAACATAATGTTTTCTGTTTTCACTTCTCTGGCAGCTTTCATACTGGTGCCTTTTCTTTTCTGTGGTAGTAATGAGGAGTCTCTAAAAAACACATTTGTTGAGTTGACCTGTCTTACAGTATGCTTTTGCTGTCTTGCCAATGGCATCCTGAGGTGCATTAAGAAGAGTATGGCCAGCAGGTCAAGGCAGGTTCTTCTCCCTCTCTATTCTAATGAAGCTTGTCTGGGGTACTGTGTCCAGTTCTGGGCTCCTCAGTACAAGAAGGACAAGGAACTACTGAGAAGAGTCCAGCACAGAGCATCTCTTATTAATTGGAAAGGCTTTGTCAGTTTAGCTGGGAGAAATGGAAGCTGAGTGGACATTTCATCATTGCTTATAAATATCTAAAAGGTAGGTGGCAGAATGATGGGGGCAGACTCTTCTCAGTAGTATCCAGTGACAGGTCAAGGGGTAATGATCACAAACAGGAGGTTTAACCTAAACATAAGGAAATGCTTTTATACTGTGAGGGTAACAGAGTACTGCAACAGGCACTCAGGCAGGTTGTGAAGTCTCTGTCTCTGGAGACATAAAAAAACCTGCCTGTACTTGTTTGTGTGTGATCTATTCTAGGTGATAGTGCTTTAGCCGGGGATTGGACTACATGAACTTCATAGGTCTCTTCCAGCCCCTACCACTCTGTGATTCCGTGATTCTGTGATTCTAGCAGACTCTGTAGCAGGCATCCTGCTACAGTAATCAGTGTGGTCTGGAGACTGCATTTGTGCACGCTTGAATAGTCTGACTTTGGACATTCACCCAAGTATCTATTGTACATGTCCACATCTCTTTCCTGCTTGTAAGAGTTATCATAGAAAAACCTGAAGTAATAGGAGAGAAAAGGTAAGCAAAGGGAGAAAGCAAAAATCAAAAGAGAAATCAGCAAACCTAAAAATCTCCTAAGATCCTAAAAGCAGAGAAAGACATAGCTGTATACTGCAAGAATAAAATAGGATGCCTTTAATATTTTTAAGCTAGCTCATGTTTCACATTTAGTATTCTTACAATAGACAGAGAGCATTCTAGCATTAAATACATTTCCTTCAATATGCTTCTTTGTATTTTACACACAATTTGAAACATCTGGTAAATGACTTGTTTTCCTGAAGCACAGCAGAATGCATGCTTGGATGATCCACCGCTGTTTGTGAAATGTCTCTCTCTGTGGAACACTTCCCTTCTTCCATTTCCTTTCCATTTTTGCTCTTTGCTTATTCTGAAAATAATAGCATTAATCTGAAAGTGCTATAACATTATAGCATTGACTGCACTGCAAGAATGGAACAGCAATATACAACAGATGCCATGTTTTACTCCTGAAACATCACATGATGCCATGCTCCTTAGTACAAACCATTGTGCCATAGCTTATTTTATAGTTGCCATTTATTTTAAGAGTAGTTATTTGTTGACAGACAGCTTGATGTAGGGGTGTTCTCTGACTCTTATTTGGGAAATGTTGTTGAATGCTATTTATCTTTTAATATATGCCATGGTCATCTTTCCCACTCATTTCCTAGGTGATGTGTGAGATTTTTCAGTTTTCAGGTACAGTTATATGTAGCCTCTAAAACTGGGTTGGCTTTTTATTGCAGTAAAATATATAGCCTTTAATAGTATTCACTAGTCTTCCAATGGCTACTGTTTTGCAGATGCTGCTGCCAGCATTGCAGTATTTGAGAAAGAGCATATTAATCGACAAGATAGAACTTGTAGCTAATTCAGATGAAGTAGGTTAAGCAAACACTAGAGGAACTGTTACCTACTGCTCTTTGACTAGGAACACCATAAGACATACCAGAAAAAACCTAATCTTTGCATTACATCTATAAATCTCACAAAGTATTGTGTGCTCATTCTGATTCCTAAGCTTTACAAGCTCGGTACTTTTTTTTAACAAATCCTGCAATTAGTTACAATCTTAGCAATAGAATTATAGCAGTCAGCATGCTCAATGAAGTTGTATTTAAGTACAGCAAAATAATACTGACCTTATACAAGCTTGTATTCCACTGAGCCAAATTCATCCTTCTAGTTGTGTTAGATTCATCTGTATACTAGCATACATATTCTTTGTTTAAAAGAAATAAAAAATGAGGTAGGCATAAAGTATCAGCCATTGCAAGCCCAGTCTTGCCATAGTGTTTTCTTGAGATGAATAATTTACAGTGGTGAGTTTTGCACGTATGGACTTAGTGTGTTCATAACTTGAGCATATAGATTTCTGGACTGAAGATTATTTTTTTTCCTTATATCTCTGCGAGTTTATTTCCAGGGCTAACTAACAGTGGCGGCTTTTACTCCCCCAGTCATTTAAAAATATATTTTAAATATTTATTTTGCACAATACACTCTTAGCTGGCTCAGGAACTAGACATGAAATTCAGAAATACAAACCTTTCCCTCTAATGCAAATAGCTACTATATCAAAAGCAAAGCAGTTTTCACATTATAATTTTAAGAAGTCTGGGGTGGGGAAGCCCTTATAAATAGAAGTGGCCCCTTAGGCAACTTATCTTTTAAAACAAAACCCCAAAACATTAATTACCATGAAATTCACCCAAGCTGAGTAATGACCACAACGTTAGATCAGAAAATACAAACAAATGTTCTGAAGCAGAGTTGGATGTCACAAGTGATGAGATCATTGAAAGGTAATGGAAAAAAGTTCAAGGAATCTCTGCCTGTACAGACCACAAAAAGTAAAGAAAAATTCAGTCACAGAGCTGAAGTGTATTTCCTCTGATAAAAAAGAAATGCAATCTCTGGAAACTCATCAATTTTTCTGACTGCCAACTCTTGATTTCAAAAACATAATGAAAATAGAACTGCAGATAATAGCTGATTGCTATGAATTTTATTTTGTAAATTACAACTTGTTCTCTCACTGAAGTCTATAGCAGTCCCACTTTTAAGTGGAAATTTAAGAGTCTAGGGGTGTTTCAGTTACTCAGAATATTTTAAAAAGTTTTGCAAAAGCAAAGAAGTAATTAACAGCTCAAGGTCATTCCTAGCCAAATGGGTAAAGGGAGGAATGCAGGTGAAGACATCCACAAGGACACTCAGGAATCCAGCTTCCTCCAATCCCTTCTTTACACAGGTCAGCACAGTGAGATTAGCAAGAAATGAAGGTCAGTAATGAGTGGAAACAAACAGAAGTAAGCATAAAAAGTATCAATTTCAAGTGTATAAGAGATGTCAAGGGAGAATGCCATACTCTGCATATTTATTTTCAATACCTGGAAATGACGCGTATACTAAGGGAGACAGTGGAAGTCATTGCTAAGCCACTCTGTCATCTTTTCTAAGTCATGGGGATCAGGACAGGTACCTAGGGAGTGGAGGTTAGAAAATGTCACTCCAATCTTCAAAAACGGTAAGAAGGAGGACCCAGGTAACTATAGACTGGTCAGCCTCACCTTCACCCCAGAAAAGATGATGGAACAATTTGTCCTGGATGCTGTCTCTAGGCACATCAAGGACAAGAGGGTCATTAGAGACAGTCAGCATGACTTCACAAGGGGAAGTCATACTTGACCAACCTGATAGCCTTTTATGAGGGCATAAGCAGGTGGAGAGATGATGGCAGAGTGGTGGATGCGGTCTACCTTGACTTCAGGAAGGCATCTGACACAGTCTCACATAGCAGCCTCGCAGCTAAACTGAGGCAGTATGGACTGGATGATTGAGCAGTGAGGTGGATCATGAACTGACTGCATGATAGAAGCCAGAGAGTAGTAGTTAGTGGGACAGAGTCTAATTGGAGGCCTGTATGTAGTGGAGTCCCCCAAGGATCAGTACTGGGACCAATCCTCTTCAATCTATTCAATAATGACTTAGAGGAGGGATTAGGGTGCACTGTCAGCAGGTTTCTGATAACACAAAGCTGGGTGGAGTCATTGACACACCAGCAGTCTGTGCTACCATTCAGTGAGACCTGGGCAGGCTAGAAAGCCAGGCAGAGAGAAATTTAATGAGGAACAACATGGGTGAGAGTAGAGTCTTGTATCTGGGCAAGTAGAACTGCAGGTACCAGTAATGGCTGGGGACTGACCTGTTGGAGAGCAGTGTAGGAGAAAGGGACCTGGGGCTTCTAGTGGACAGCAGGATGACCATGAGCCAGCAATGTGTTCTTGTGGCCAAGAGGGCCAACAGCATCCTGGGGAGCATCAGAAGGCGTATGATCATCAGATTGAGGGAAGTCCTTCTCCCCCTCTACTCTGCACTAGTGAGACCACATCTGGAGTATTGTGTGCAGTTCTGGGCCCCTCAGTTCAAGAAGGACACAGAGCTGCTGGAGGGTGTCCAGTGTAGAGCAACGAAGATGATGAAGGAAGTTGAACAGCTCCCTTATGAAAAAAGGCTGAGGGAGCTGGGTCTCTTGAGCTTGGAGAAGAGAAGGCTGAGGGGTGACCTCAGTAATGTCTACAAATATGTGATGGGTGGGTGTCAGGAGGCTGGAGCCAGGCTCTTCTCAATGTCATCTGGTGACAGGACAAGGGGCAATGGGTGCAAACTGGAACATAGGAGGTTCCATATAAATATCAGAAGGAACTTTTTCACAGTGAAGATAACGAAGCATTGGAATATATGTTCCTGTGTGACTTGGTCTAGGTGATCCTGCTGTGGCAGGAGGATTGGACTAGATGATCTTTCAAGTTCCCTTCTGATCCCTAATGATTCTATGATTCTTTAATTTTATTACTATCTTTTGACTCTTGTGCCTCACCAATTGCTCATACACTTAAGGAAAGGCAGATTACAGATTAATCAAAACATTTGTTTTATGTTAACTTGAACTGGTAATGAGTTTCTTTGCTGTTACAATGGTTGTCCTCTTCTAATAAGTCCTTATTAGTATTCTTATTCTAATAAGTCAAGATGAAAGGTGATCCTGTCCTAGATGATCCTGCTTTGGGCTGGGGAATTGAACTAGATTATCTCTAGAGATCCTTTCTAACCCGTAACATTCTATGACTTGATGATTCTGTTAGAGTTTATTACTCCATTTTGTTAGACATTATATCTAGTAATATGTAGTCATCTAAAACTTCAAGAAACTGTAGAGATACAGATTAATATTGTATAATTACTGCAGTGAACAAAGGGAAATGGACTCTGTTTCTGGATGCACAGAAACACTTTAATAAAAGTTTCCTCAAACATTTATAGTCAAAAGCAGGACTATCACAACATTCCATTTACACATTCCTTAGTCCTGCCGAGCAAAATGTAAATCCCATTATCTTGTTAACTACCTAATCATTGGTTGTCTATGGCTATTCAGTCACTGTGTTGGTTTCTTGCTGGTATGTAAATCTCTGTCTTGTTGATTTGAGCATAGCCATTCTTGGGATTAGAGGTTCTTCCTGTTTTTCTCCGCTGCTTTTCATGATTTGCTTTCATGCTGGGAAACATTAACCTGTTGTCATCCCACAGATTAGGTGACATATACAATTTCTGGTATCTTCCACATGTAAAAAAACCCTGAGACATAAAACCAGAAGTACATTGGTGAAGGGAATAGACAAACTTGAAAGTAAACCTACAAATAAACCTATGGACACTTTAAGTATCACAGTATTCCCCCAAACTGTGAATCTTAATTACGCTAAAGCAAGATCAGAATTTATCCCCTTACTACCAAGTCAACATCAATAAAATCTTCATTTAGTTCCAATATGACTGGAAACTAATTTCTCTGATGTTGAGGGCACTTGACATAAAGAAGATTCCCTGACACTGCTGGTGTAAATAATACATCTACCATCTGTCATCTCATTATGGTTTGGTTGGGTTTTTTTTGCATGGAGGATAAGATAGAAAGCAAATGCCTTTAAAAATGTTACTGAGTGAGAAAAACTCAATCTTTGCCTGTCTGTCTCTGTCTTCATGTCCAAAAGCATGGAAGCACAAGTGGCAAATGATTTTTCTATAGTGGCAGTAATATCAGAGCCTAGATACGTCTTTGGGAAGTAGTGAAGTCTCTAGGTGGCAGCTGTGTTCACTGAGAAAAGCAAAACCAGTTCTTTGGAAACCTCCTGTGATTCTTGTAAGCATACAACCTCAGCTCCTATGTTCTTCCCATCTCAACACACAGATGTGGAAACTATAAAAGTAATTTTCATTAAAATATCCAATAATAAATTGAATGGATCCACAACACTTAATGAACCCATCAGAGGAGTCACTGGTCATTCTCTGAAGAATCCAGAAATGAAAATACAAGGTAAAACCAAAACATTTTACACAGTTGGTCAGTCACTGCAGAAGCCAGAGAAAGAGAGTGCTCAGAATATGTATATAACACAGGACTGGCAGAGGGGAGCCACCATCAGCGGGGATGGCACAACCCTGCTTGCTTCCTCAGAATGTGGGAGGCATGTGATTGGGAGAAGGAATTTAGGCAAGGAATAAGAAGTTACAGGGACTCTCTGCTACATGTACGGACAAGCCAGACACTCTGCCCCAGGAGGAACAGTACTGTGAAATAAGTACTCAATTACATAAAATTAGAAGCTGTGACATGGTTAATTTATTATTCTGCAAGCTGCTGCCTTAGGACATGCTTGATATTAAGAAGATTCATTTCCATTCTTGTTATTTTAGACTATCAAGCAAAATGTTAATAAATAAATGTTGCAGCCGTGAACTTTCCTATGCTTTTATGTAGATTAAAAAAATCAGTTTACCACACTGCATTTGAAATTGAGTGCACTAGAAAATTGTGCAAGAGAAAGAATTTCATACAAGCACAGGAAAGGGGAGAATAATTATGTAACTGAAGTTCTTGCATGCCCTTCACAAGCTTTTGCAACTACAAGTACCAATATCTCTGAAGGAAAAACCATCATGGAGACTGCAAGTCAGAAGATTTTACAAGAACCATTAAAGGGTCTTTCTTCTCTTCACATCTGGCCTGGCCTATGTTGTAATTTCATGCTGTTTAATCCAATAGGGAGAATTGCTTAAAAACACATCTCTAGTTAAAACGTATATGCTTAAAAAGCAAATATACTGTTAATGAAGTGTAGGACAATAACTGATATATCTGTAATATTACCTCAGAGGTTGCTTATTCATGTCTATGTATCTTTTGGGTTTCATTTGGCTTAAAAAAGAAGGTCAAATTTGAGATTCTTTACAGTTAGAAACCATTAGGTCTTGGCTTAAGTCTATTTAGCAAGCTGAGACAACAGAACATTATGTTATGACAAATTATACAACCTGTGAAGAATTGTTTTGATTTCCCTTTCCCACATAATTTAAAGATTTATGCTCACAAATATGAGTATATTATTAATGTATTTACTGGGAAAAGGAAGCAATGATGGAAAATGCAGTCTAACCATGTGTGTGGTGCAATCCCACTGCTTGCCCACAGTTCTTCCATGGGCTTGTCTATTTTTAGGCAACAATGAACCAGAAAGACAATTTGTGTTACTCACTGAAGGAGCCATAGCATTTTGCTTGAGGTTTTGGGATGTCAATTTTAAAGCTTGGTTTTCTTGTGTTGATGCAAAATCATTCCTTCTGCATCTATTTCCAAAACGATCAATTTTGCCAAACTTTCAGCTCATTAAAGGAAGCAGAATGAGTGAAAGCAAAATGAAGACATTATAGCCTAATTCTGCTCTCAAACTTTCTACAACAGCATAGTACTCTCTCCCTTCTTTCTGAGACCCTACCATCAATGTCAACAAGATAGGGGAGTGAGGTCCAATGTTATGAAGACATCAAAGTTTAACCTTTCTCTACAAAAGGGGGCAGCAATTTGTGTGCTTGAACTTGACTGGAGGCCAGCTCCATCTTCCTACAGTATACCTATCTTTTTCCATTGAGGGTACTGGGAACTGCAGTTTGCTAAGACACAACTGAAAACATGGCCAAGGTGCTCACAGAGTCTTAACATACAGGAATATCCACAGGATGTTTGGCAAGCCCATGTTTTCTAATAAGCACTATATTTCCCTCTTTTTTATAGATTTCAGAGTGCCCTGAAGTCCTTGCCTCCAGTTTGGGTGCACAGACTTGTTTTTCCAGAGTAATTGACCCTCTCTGTATCTCATATATCAAGTGTGATTTGCTCCTATAGCAATGGGGTTTGAACTCAATTAATTTTAGCTGTACCAGACCTGGGACAGCCATAATGGATGCTCTGCACCAACAAACATTTTACCTACATTTTTTCTAAAAATTAATTTGTTCCTGGGTGATGGCATGTGTGCTAAGGCCTGAGTGTCCCAGCTGTGGGTCAAGGCATTTTGATGTTGTACTATCACAGAAAGAGATTTCCCCTCTTCCAAAGAGTGCCTTTGCCATTCAATCAAAGGGCAATCTGTATGCCAGCACTGCTTGACCTGGAGTCAATAAACTGATGCATTTCTTTTATGATGGTCATGTAAGTTGTCAGTGTGCTCAGCACAGTACTCAGAGCCATGGTGGGTGTCATTAATGCAATATTTGAGTTGGAAGAAGGAACTCAAGACATGGCAATATAGTGTAGCAAGTTCAAATGAACTTACTGTACATGCCATGTGGCAGATGACTAGAGTTATAAAGATGCATCTGCAAGAGATCTGAGATGTGATGACCGTTATCCATCTGGATAGGCAAGATACTGACTAGAAAAGCAAAATATATTCACTGTCAGCAAGTATTTTCTCCTTGCAGACAGTTCTGTTTGTACGAAATTAAAACACCAACAGGAATGGACAAAGCAAGCAGCACAATAAGGCCCATTCTGTCCAATAAACCAAAATATGTGGACAGGATTTTCCAAAAGCATCTTCTATTTCACTCTTCCCAAGGAGTCATTTAATTAGATTCTTCCTCCAGTGTAGAAAAGGGAGCCTCCCCCCACAGTTGGTTTAATTCTTTGTTCACAGGTCTCATATTCTGCTCTGGAGCATTTGTGCATATTTGTGTCTAACAGATTTATTGTGTTTTTTAAACAGCCTTAATGTTTTTCTCCAGAAAAAAAACCTCAAAAAACCCCATTATATAAATGCCCTCCATCTAGTGAATCCGTTGCCCACCCCTCAAAAAACTCAAACTAAACAAAAGAGGTATTTCTACTCTTATTTCTGCTCTCAATGCTTCTAAGGGGGGGCTGTTTTCCGAGGACATATAGAGTCAGGTAACTGATGGTTGCCAAACGTCTATGAAATAGCACTTCAATCTGAAAAATAAAATGACTGCTGGGGTTCATTAATTTGTGCTGTTACCTAAACATTGCTAATGTTCAGGAAGAGAGTTGTTAGATACCACCAGTGCATTTTTCCTCCTCTCTCTGAAGTACAGTTCACCCCTTGCCTGATTTGCTATTAACTCTGTGGAGTAAGGAAGAACAATGTTAGCCAGCAAATAGAAGCATATGTATCTCTCATTCTTCCAGGAGGCTGCAAGGACTAACAGTGTCTTACTGATTTGGAAATTAATCTCATCCTTAATTGCAACAGGGAATTTGAATTTTGCTGCAAAACAGGTATCGCGTTATTTCACCCTATAAATTCTTACTTTCCTTATATTTTAGTGCTCTCTACCCAGGAAAAATGCACATTTCATGGATGGGGAAAAAAAGGATAAAAAGAAAGCAAGCTTTCCAGTGCCGAATGAGAATGGAAGACAAAGAGATTGCCATATGGCCCAGATACTATAGCTGTTTGTTGTACAATATGCAGAGACGGGATCTTGTGCTCTCATGTTGTGCTTGAATAACACGAGGACATTTGTTAATGCGAAGCCCATCACATTTGAAAGACCTACTCAGCACTTGTGAAATCTCCAATCTTAAACTTCAAGGCACAATAAAAATAAGATGTTTGCTTACTTGGGTACAGGTACTAAGATTTCAAAAAAATATAGATGTATATAAACAATAAGAATCTTACTTCAGCCATTACGAACAGGATATTCAGTATTTCTTCTAGCACCTGCTAGCAGCTTTTCAGAATTCCTTTCTAACATTTGCAACACATGGACCATTGCACAATATTTACATTTCAAACAAAAAAATGAAAGCTTCCTGCTCTCAAAAATAGATGTTTCTGATAAAGCCACTTAAAATAATACTCTACCTCTTGATCTTAAACTCAAAATCAGCCTCATTTCACCACTCATTACACACATAAAAGAACACACAGACTATGAAGATAAGTACCCAAAATGCAGGAAATTTACTAATTAAAGACTGCAGCACAATACATCTTAACCTCCAACACTGAGAGCAAACATTGGCCTGTCATTAGCTGTATTGTAGCACTGCAGTACAAAGCATTTTACAGGGAGAGGAATAAAAAGCCACTGCCCAAACTCAACCAGCTGCACCAAACAGGTTCCACTCAGTCTTTTCTTCTCAGGCACATTTCTTGCAGCTGCCTCCGGGGCTACATTAAACTAACCAGCATGGATCAAGCAGGGAAGATGCGAGCAATCTCCTGGCTTGGGATATTTGAGCTTCAAGAACGTGCGTGACTTTCCTGCCATCCAGCTGGCTGGGGAGGCAGACGTGGTGATTCCCTCAAAGCAGTGGAGCTACCTGTGGTCTGTGAAAAAGGAGAAAAAAAGGCTTAGACCCACTTAGTGCAAAGGAAGTGTCAGTGCTAAGAACAGCTTCTTTGGCCACCATCCCACTCACTCGTGTGTCTTTCTTTTGGATCTGTCCACATTAGATTTTCCAAGCCAAAAGCCTTGTGTGAATCTGCAGTCTTGCTCGTTTAAGCATTTAACTATCAGCAAACTATTAAAGCTAATAAATGGGATAAAATGACCCCTGCTGCCATCGCTTCCCCTCATTCAGCAGAATTAGGATTCTGTGAAGCTGCTGGATCTTCTTCCCACCCCAAGGATTTCCCATCCTTAAGTGGTGTGGAGCACCTTGTCAGCAAAGCTCCTCTGTGTCCCTGGCATGGACCAAGTCCACTAGCAGCTGAGTCCCTCACAGTTCTCTCAGACAGAGGGCTGCCTGGCTATCCACCTTTCTCTACCTGTGATGGAGAAAAGCGGTATAGCACTAGCTTTTCCTGCTTTTAATCCTATAGCTATGCTGTCCTTACTCTGTATACAGTTTGGACATATTGGGGAATCTGGCATATTTCAAACCTGACTTCATGTTTCCAGTCAGAATTGTGATTTGAATATCTCTGATCTTGCTCTGCTTATAATGCTTACAATGGGACCTCACATGGCTTTACCATCATAACCATATCCATAGACCTGGACTCTTTAATCACTGAAGTTTGCATTTATCATTACTACATAGTACTAGCAAATGCATTTCATTCCCCAGTCTCTCTTCATCTACCAATATGCCATAAGAGCAAAGTGTTGTGGAAAATCACTTCATCAGGAAGGAATCACACACTGTTGTGAAATTTTCCTTAGAGTAATCCCATAATCTGGCAGTTCTTTGAAGAAGTCGTGCATCTGTAATGTGCAGACATGTTATTGCTAGGGAACAAAACTTGTAATGACTGATGTTTCAGGTTAATTTTAACATCAGACTGCTGTAGCTGTTGCTTCTGGATGACATAGCCTTCACATTTGGATTTCAATGGATTGTAATATGAAATTGTTCAAAAATAGCATTTATTGTTTCCAAAAATAATGCTGCCATTTTCAGATTTTAAAGTGCTGGTGACTGTGCTTTTTATTCTGAGAGTGACAGACACTGAAGAGAAGCATATGGCATGGGTTTTATTATCTTCAGCCAACTGAGACAGCAGGTGAGGTGACATTTTGATTCTCCTGGGTATGAGGTGATTATTTGCAGAACATTATCTCCATTACGATGGTTTTGGTGGAACAAAACTTTTATTCTACCCAGTTCCTGAAATGTTTTGAAAACTCCTTCAGGCTTCTAATAGCCCAAATACTTACAAGTAGTGTGTAATTAGCAGGAGGCCCAGGGACAAGTAAGAAAATGTGTGTGACACTCTACCTCATTTTTTAAATAAGGGAGAAAAGCAATAGCAGCCTTATGATCTGCATCTCTGGGCAAGAAGGAGAGTTATTAGAGAGAGCACATTTATTGCTGCCCTTTTCCTCCCACCTGGCATGAAAATCAATGGGGAAGGGGAGACTGATTTTCTAAAGCACGCAAGCGAGAGAAAGCTATTTAATGTTTGCATGTAACTGGATTCGCCAACATGGTTTTAACCAGTGGAGCTATTTCTGTATATGTGGAAGTGCAAACCTAATTTAGGCGAGTGAATGAAATTTCCTTGTTGGTATGGCTTAGATCAGTTCTCAGAATAGAAATAAGGACTTAGGCCAGTATAAATGCATATCATTAGGAATTTTGCTGTTACAGCTGTAACAAATGGGCTTGTGTTTTTTTTTTTCCATGTTCTTCAGTGACATTACTATGCCAGCAATGCTTTTAAGAGCAAGCCTTACTTAGGCAGGTCTTGCATGAGTCTGTCAAACAGCCCCTAGCAAAAGCAAACAAGCTCTCACTAGTCAGACGTGTAGGTAGATCTGAAGCAAGAGGAGAACTGGCTGGCTACAGCATACATCAGACTCCACTGAAGGATAGTGTGAAGTAGGTTTAGGCCACTTGACATTCAGGATGTCAGATGTTCAGGTAGGTGGAAAAACCCACGACCATGTGAATTGTGGCAAAAAGCAGCTAAGCAGCATGCCTGTAAGTTAAAAAAATCTGTAGAGTCACAAAAATACATGTGCCAAACACTTACCTTTTAGTATTCAGGTCTTGATTAGCAAATTATTTCCATTCTTTGAAGCCCTTTCCTGGCATCCAACTAAAATCAAAAGCAAATTGTAGGACCCATTTTCCAGGTGTTTTCCAGCACACGGTTTCCAGCACTGCTCTACAATAGACCAGGTACTCATGGGTGCAGAGCTGGTGCTGTCTGTATAACAGCAGGTCAGACTTCAATCTCTATCATCACTAACATTAAAAAGAAATGTGATTACTCCCTAGAATGAACAGCTGAAAACACCTGGACAGTAAGTACAGGAACTTTATGAAATGGTATTTTCTGTTCTCTGATACAGCGTTCCTTTTCAGGCTGGACAAGTCATTAAACCACATCTCTGCCGGAGAGAACAAACTAGATTTTGTGCCCTCCAGATTTAACAAGGTCCCTTGTAGTGCAACCACTGGAGCTTTTTGAACTGAGTGACAGGGATGTGCTATCACTGTCCATGGAAGCTGTGCCCTATTCATCCGTAGAGGAGACTTTGTTGATCTGTATTAGGTAGTCTACAAAAAGTCATCTGTTCAGCTATTTCCAACAGGAAGCTCTCCCCTAGTATCTTTATGGAATATAGTGTGCAAACATTGACTTTATTCACTGTTCTTTGAACAAATTGTTTGTTTGCTGCTTGTGAGAGCATGCGTCTTGAGAGAAACCAGTGAAGTGCCAAACCAATGATGGGACAGTGTCTCCTCGGCAAGTTTGCTGATGACACTAAGCTAGGTGGTCTGGCCAATTCAATGGCTGTGTAGCCATTCAAGTAGACTTGGACAAACTGGAAGGATGGGCTAAGAGGAATTTAATGAGGTTTAGTAAGAATAAGTGCAGAGTCCTTCACCTAGAAAGGAGTAATACAATGCATCAGTACAGGTTGGAGGATGATCTACTGGAGAGTACTTTCTTGTAGAGGGATCTTGGAGTCCTTGTGGACAAGAAGTTATCTGTGGTACAGCAATGTGCTCTTGTGACCAAGAAGGCCAATGGAATCATGGGTTACATCAAGAAAAGTTTGGACAACATGTCAAGGGAGGTTCTTCTCACTTTCCACTCTGTCCTAGTGAAGCCACATCTGGAATATTGTGTCCAGTTCAGGGCTCCCTGGTTCAAGAGGGATAGAGGCTTAATTGAGAGAGTTCAATGGAGGACCACAAGGATGATTAGGGAACTGGAACACTTGTGTTGTGTGGAGAGATTGAAAGATCTGAGTATTTTCAACTGGAGAGAATGTTACAAGGCGACTCAATCAATTACTGTATATATTAGTACATGAAGACTGAGTGTCAAGAAGAAAGAGACAATGTCTTTTCACTTGCACCCTGGATAGGACAAGGGGCAATGGGTGTAAGTTGGAGCACAAGAATCCCATCTCAATATGAGAAAAATTTTCTTTACTTTACTGTAAGGGTTACTGAGCACTTGGATGGGCTGCCCAGGGAGGTTGTGGAGTCTACTTCTCTGGAGACTTTTAAGACCCGTCGTGATGTGTTTCTGTGTAACCTGTTCTAGCTTTTATGATTCGGCTCGAGCAGGGGGTTTGGACTAGGAGGTCCTTCCCAGTGTCTCATGATCTGTGTACCTGTGTAATGATGCCAAACACCAAAGTTATTTGGTAGCTCTGAGCTTGGACCAGGTTCATCCTGGCCACGGTCTGTGTACATTTGTACTTGGCCCCGTGATGGAGTGGGTTTTGATCAGTCTGTGGCCTAGCAGTGGCCCTGGAGCACAAGGAAAATGCCAGTATATAGAGCTGGGAAAAGGGAACCTGGCTAGAGAAGCTGCTCTGCAAAACCTCAAAGCACCAAGGTGATGTCACTAGCTTACTTTGAACTAGCTGCTGTTTCCAACATCTTCATTTTCTCCTTCAAGTCTTTACATCTGCCTCTCGATACTAGAAAGTGAAATTTCCATACTGCTGTAGACTGCTGTTTTAAGCACTCACATACCTGTCAAATTCCCAGAAATACTCCTTCAATGTCATCCATGAGCTTTCATCCAGAAGTACTGCACAGTTCACCTCCCAGTAGGAAAGTGCAAATGCAGAGTCCCACTACTGCCCCTCAAGAAACTAGGGGTGTCTTCAACAGGACAGTGTCAGTCTCTGCCTCCTCCTCTTTGCCATACCCCAAAGACAGGATTACTCTCATTTATTCCTTGCAGTTAAAGCAGTCATGCAGTGCTGAGAACATCTGTGGCACAGACTTAAACAATATCAGTCTAGTGATTTTTAAAGTCAGATTATCAGGAGTCTAATATAAAATCCGGAATGAAGTGGTGAGTGTATGACTTAGCCTCACCGAAGCTAGCATCCTTATGTAGGTGATATCCATTACTTCAGACTAAGCTTTGGAAACAGGCTTGTACACAATTTTGTCCCTAAGCAAATGGAAACATTAGCTCTGAATTGCCTGGCTTTTGCTAGCTTATATCAGATTCAAAATGATTTTATGCAGGATTTTAGTATTTATGCTTTAATATCTTCAACCTTCTTGTCTGAAAGTCAGCTGCTTAGTGTCCACGTGGATCAGCTGGAGCTGAATTCAGATGTCACTCTGGGGGCTCTCCTTTTTGGTGTCAACTATTATTCCCTTAAAAGTGCAAATAAATAAAACTATAAATTAAAAGAATCAAGATGAAACATGCTGAGGAGCTTTTAAATCTTTTCTTTTTTTAGTTCATCAGAGGCAGCTGAATCCCTCTAGCGCTTTCATGTTGTCAGTCTTCATTATTTTAGCATATCTCCAAGTGTGGGTACTGGTTCACTGTGAGAGAAAAAGGAGATGGACATTAAACTGCATTTAATTCACTTCAATTTCTACACAGGCCTGATTGTGAAATTTAATTTCCAATGTATGTTTCAAAAGGTTCCACAATTAACAATCCCATAAAAGTTCCCTTCCTCTTCCCCATTTCCCTCTCTGCTCCCTTCCCTCTCCTCTCCTTTCTTTCTGCTTTCCTTTCCTTCCTTAATCCTTTCCTCCCCTGTCCCAAATCATGATGAGTGTCAGTGTGTGCTTAAGGGTGCTGCTGATTCAGAGCTGTACCCACAGACATCTTTCTTTTATTAAAGTAGCTGCAGTCGAGGCCACTTTTGTGACTCAGTTTAAACACTACTGCATGCTTGTGCTGCTTATGTTAATTCTTCAAAGCTCTTGGTAGTCAAAAGTGGATGATATGTGTGAGAAACATAAGAAGAACAGACTTCAGTAAGATGTGGTCAATATCTCTAATATAAATGCTGCCCTAGTGATGTCAGATTTAGCCACTGCTCATGTGCCAGGTGTGGCAGAATGACCCACTTCTTTGCGCTTAGCTCTGCCTTCATTGTAGATCCTTGAGCATCCCTCTTGACTTTGCAGCATTCATTATTTTTTTCCAGTTCTGGCTGTCAGAAAACTGAAGACAACCATGTAAGAAAAACTGAAGTGAATTGTTTTAAAGCTCCTTATTTTTGATGGCATTTGTTTCCAATTACGGTAATAAATCAGAAAATATTTTCTGTTAACATATGTTGCTTGACAGAGAAAATTTTAATCCAAATAATTGAATTCCGGTTGTTTTCCCTAACTTCACTTTCAGTTTTGTACATGAAAAATCTTACAAAGTGGGCATATACATTTAACTGGCTTGGGAGAAGGCAGGCATATTGTCTTAGTTATACTGAAAAATATTTTGGTGCACAGTTAAAATGGCCACTGCTTTCGGCTTGCCTGATTATAATCCCTACCATATGATTCCCTCTTTTTTCCCTTAGCTCCAATTGTTCCCACTCTATTGGAACAAGCAGCTCCTTTTCCTGCTTGTAGGAAAATATGTTGTATTGGAGGAAAAAATATTAGTTTTCAAATAGCTGGGAAGAATCATGAGCTGGTAGAAACACACATTAGTTACGTAGCATTCTTATAGAAAAACACAGCAAATTAAGGACGACAGATTTTGCACTTTTGAGCTGGTTTAACTTACATTTGGGATAAATGAAATGTTGTCCTGGCCTCTAGGGTCTCATTAGCTTATGGGCATAGGTTAAAATAACCAAGGACTGTCCTTTCTGACATGGAAGCTTTGAGCACATGTAGGCAACTAATAGGCAAAGGTACCATACTAAACTGCACTCATATTGGCCAACATTAAATCTGTTTTGCACAAGACCCTCTTATACTATTAGGTACCCTAAAACAGATCTGTGAGTTCAAACCTACTTTAATCTCCAGCAACAGTCGGTCTGCCCCAGGCTCCGCGAGCACTAGAATTTATTAAAGTACCATGTTCATAACACTGCTTGTTGTGAACTTGATAACTGTTTTAACTTCACTTCTGTCTATACAGGCTGTTTTGCATTTTGAGGAGGAACATCAAGCATGAATGTATGTCTTTAGCTGGTGTTTTACTGGGAAAGCATCAAGGTTTGTGCTGCCATGGAAAAGCTGTGAAGAGGATACAGGTAGGAGCAGTGGCAGTTTAGTAAGATGTTCCTTTTCCTGCCTCCACATGTATTAATGCACTTGGTTTATGCAAAGTCGGGCAAAATGCAAATGTTTATACAAAATTAGGGCTATTGCTGAATGCTTATTCACACTGTTGTTGTAGTCTAGACATGTCCTAGGGATTCACCTCTGGTTTTGAGGAGTGTGGAGGCATCTGATCAGTTTGCTATATTTGGGTGACCTTTGGTAGGGAAAACTTTTCACCTAATTATACCCTCTTTGCCTAGAGGACTAAGCAGCCATGACCATATCATACAAATTTGATCTTTGCTCCAGACTGTGGTTGGTAGGTGTGTTTGCAATGAGTGTATGAGGCCCAGAATAACACCTGGCTGTTAAGGAAAAGCCCGTGCATGAAATCTCACTGTAGTGGGAGTGTTTGCTGAGGAGTCTGGGCTATCATTCTGAAGCTGCCTTTTTGAGTTTCTTTATGAATATTGTCTTCTCCATTCCCTATCCTAACTGGTGCGTTAAGATACTTCATGTCAAATTTCCCATCCCCCCCAGTCTAGAATGTTCCACTTATTTACCTTACAACATTCAGCAAATCCCATTACTTTGCATTTGCTTTTCCATTTGCAGTGAGGCAATGATAAAAGCAAAGGTCTCACTTGTTTTGCTGTACAAGGTGCACCAGATTTCTACTAAAAAATGCAGTACTGATTTAAATGGAAGTGCTGTGAAACTACAAGTGAAGGAACTGGTTGCCCAAGGAAGTTCTGAATGTGTTCAGTATCAAGTTGGATGAAGTTTTGGGCAACCTGGTCTAGTGGGAGGTATCCCTGCCCACAGCAGGCAGGTGGAAGCTAGATTATCTTAGAGCTCCCTTCCAACCCAAACCATTATCTGAATGTAGGATTTCAGTTGCCACAAGCTATATGGGACTGCGTTTCAGAAGATTAATGTCAGCTCTGCTAGTAGCTGGTAAATCAGTGTTTACTGCTAATATGCATAACTTTGGGGCCTTAATTCTCTAAGTCAATGTTCTGACATTAGAATTACAGCCCCAAATATACTCAGGCAACTCATGGTTCTGAAATGCAGGTATTAGCTGCTAAAGGATACAGCAGCTCTAGACAATTATAGCTCCCTTCCATGCAAGATCTATAGATTTATTTCTTTACTCTGAAAGCTCAAACAGAACAAGTTTCTGTAATAGCAACCAACCCATCCTGCTCTGAAAACACATGTATTACAATCAGAGGCAAAACTGTTATTCAGGCAACACCAGCATTTCTTGGTTTGACAACAATCAATCTAAAGAGAGGGGAAAACTGGAGTTTCAAAAACCTCTCACACACTGTTTACCAAACCCCCATCCCACCCCCCCCCATTTACTGTTAATACATTTTCAAGGAGTAAATTATATTACTTCTGACTGTAACAGTGCCAAAGGTAATTAGCTACTCTGGATTTTCTTGTAGCTCCATTTGAAGTGCTTACCCAGCATAAATACCACCATTTTCTATCTTACCAGCCTGCAAAGTAGTTCTCCAGCATAACTATTCTCCTCTTCAAACTTCCAGTCATTTTCTAATTTAGATGGTGAAAATTGAAAACTGGTTTCTGGAGACAGAGTCCTCAAACTGGATGTCTGTCCCCATGCCAAGCTCTTTAAGGCTGCTGAAAGGCTAGAAAGAGCTTTTCCTTGTGATGCTTGAAATGGCAAAAGACTACTCTGTGTTGCTTTCATTTTCACCACTCCACCAACAGAGAATTTAGCCTTACCAAGAACCGGAAGATCATTCTGCCTTGGAAGCAATGGAACCTGAGGTGATTAAGAAAGAACGCATTTAATTGATTCATATCCCCGGCTCTCCCCACACTTCTGAAAAAACTTGATACAGGTTTCATCTATATCAATCCCACACTACTCAGCTAAACCCTTTATCTTAAAACACTGAAATGTTAAATAAATAGGCTTTCACATCAAGGTTTTCCTAACCTGGGAGGAAGATGGACAAATTTGGCACAAAGCTGGTTTGAAGTTGTCTTCAACTGAAGTGCTGGTCACTGGAAACCTCCCACACAAATCTTTCAAGCTGGACAGCTGAGACAACCTGCTTGGAAAGAACAATCTTCATCTAGGGTCTGAAGCCCCATTGGGTATTAGTGTAACCAGTGTTCTTGGCCCAAGGACAGTACACTTGGGTGGGCGGAAAGCATCATCTCTCACTGTCCCAAACAACAAGCTTCCGTGCCACTTCTGCTCCCAAGAGTGTGCCTTATGAGTCAGTAATAAACGGTTGCAGTTCCTGCTCACAGTAATGAATGTGCACACAGAAAGCACTTAACTACCCCGTCCTTTGTAATAAATGCTATAAACTGCCAGACTATTGGTGCAGGGGATGTGTTTAATTGTGAGCTTGACTGCTACACAGCTAACCATGCTCCATTGTTTTTGCTTGTTTCGCCTTTGCTGGGTCACCCAAAGCAAGAGACATCCTTGTAACTAACGAAAGCTTTGGAAAGGAACAATTCTTTGAGTGCACTGCTTGATTAATACAATATTTGAAGCATGTTCTCTGTTTACAATAGGACAAAATTTCATTAACCATATTACTGTATAACCGATGCTGAGAATTCATAATTTAGTCAGTAAACTCCGCCTTGGGAATACAACCTTGCTCGGCTGTGCTACAAACACAGGCAATGTGTTGACCTGCTGCTGCTCTGCTTCACACTCTAAAGAAGCGAGTGCCACCACAACGAACAGGCTGTCATTATATCATAACTTTTTATTAGTTCCTCACTCATTTAACGATGCAGTCATTTGCAGGAGTATAAAAAATTAAATAATAGCTGTTACTGCTATTTGTTACTGTAAAACCCTGAATGTGCTGATTTCCTTCACTGCCACTGTCACCTCCCTTATCTCTAGATAACCACGGAGCTAACTAACGTAGGTGATGCGGGCCAAGGTATTTTGGAACACTTCAGTACATTTTGTTAAAAAGGGGAGAATTTACTGCATTCTGTTGGCTCTAAATTCTCTGTAGTATGAAGGGCGGTGCCTGTGGAACGTAATTTTTCTCTCCCAAGAGCCTCGTTAAGTGCTACTGCAAGATGCAAGAGTATGTCAGCACCTTGGGATTGCCTGAATTGATGTGGGTAAGTCTGGGAGAAGCTGTTTGCTTCACAGGGCTTTCTTAGCCTTTATTCTAGGTTGATGAGAGCAAATGTGGGAAACTACTAGCACTCAGCAGTTGCAGGAGCTCAGCCCCTCTATAGATATTACAGGGTCTTTTGGTTCCAGGGCTGTAGCTCCTTGGGCTTTTAAAGATAGTTGGTTTCAGGCACCAACCAACAGCTATATGGTAGGATACAGAGTCTACTATGGGTATGAACAACTACAAAAAATGAAAATGTGCATTTTTTTCTCTTGAAAATGTATATACTCAAGGTTTTAAGTTGCTGTGGCAAAATGTACATGGAGACTACAGAAAAGCTGGAGAAGGACTTTTTATGAAGGACTCTGGTGATAGGACAAAGGGGAACGGTTTCAAACTGACAGAAGGGAGATTTAGATTAAAATTTAGGAATAAATTCCTCACTATAAGGGTGGAACAGGTTGTGGATGCCCCCTCCTGGAAGTGATCAAGACCAGGTTAGATGGGGTTTTGAGCAACCTGGTCTGGAGAGAGGTGTCCCTGCCCATGACAGGGGATTTGGAACTAGATGGTTTCTAAGGTGTCTTCCATCCTGAAATACTCTATGATTCTATGACTTACTTATTTATAAACACTTGAAAGTGTTTAAAAAGTTACAGGATTCCTCCTAAATAAAGTTAGAAGTAAAATGTTCCCTGGTATTTTTGCATGCCAGTGAAGTGTGACATGATGAGAACATTTCTATGTGCTTTAGAGGGGCCAGGATTTTATCCATGGAATAAAAAGGGAACTATTCCTCCAGTGCAGTGTCCAAACACTGGCAGAGGAAGTTTTAATAGATTTTTACATAACACAATGCCAAATGTATTCATAAATGACTGATGCCTGAAATTCCATGGCAAAAATCCTAGAGTCCAACAGAAGATTTTTCCTTGACTGCAGTGGTGATCATCAGATCAGAAACAAGGGAGCAAAAATCAGTTTCTTGATACTTAATGTGTATTTTAGTATTATGAAATGTCTTACCAACAGTGGTAGAAAGCTCATGCACACAGTACTTCTAATTAGAAAAGCATGAGAAGGAGGCCCTCCAGAAATTTGTGAGGGAAGCCTCTGACTGCTACTTAATAGTTCTGAAATGTCTTTCAATGCTTCTTTCCCAGTAGGGTAAGGTTAAGTGGGACAGGTAAAACTGCTGCTTTTGTACATTTTTTCCTGGTTATAAAGCCCACTGACAGCAGTACTCCCTCTGTAAGCAGTTATTAAAACCAGAGGAATCAGTCTAGTTGCACTCCATTATTTTAAAGGATGAGGCAAGAGTGCTGAGCACCCTGTTAGTGGTTAAGTAATAAAATACAAAATTACCCCCTCTAACATGGTATACAACATTATGGGTAGGGTTTTCCAAACCCCTTCACCAGCACAGACAGTTAGCAGTCTAAGCTACTACTCATTTTGCAAAATGTGGTTTAGCTTTTTTCATAACATTTGCCTCAGATTCCAAGCTCTTTCTGCTCAAGGAAGGGCTAGTTTTAGTCCCATGAAATAAAGACGCTGCATTTCCAAAATGTATAGGTTCATTTATTGCCTCTAGTAACATATTATACTGTATAAATACTCTATCCTTGTTATATGTCCTTTTAAAAAAGCGATAACTTAGAAGATCACATTAGACAAGAAGTATAAAAATAAATACGCTCATTATATGCATTTATTACAAATTATGACCCTTCCCAGAAGGGAGAGAAATATAAAATACTTATAAAGTATGTAACATCTATAGTAATATATTTTACTATATACATATGGAAAGCCATATTCTCTCATCGTCTATGGACTGGCACAAACTTGAATTAGTGAACACTGGCGTATTGCTGTGGATGGACCTGCTATCCTTCAGCTTTATCTTCCTGCCTTATCAGTGATTATGAGCACTAAGAACCCAGCAGAGGCCATAGAGAAGTTCCTACTGATAGTGGGATTTCTTCCATCTTTTTTTTAACCCAAATGCAAATAGTTCCCATTGGCTGGGGCATGGTAAAAGCTTTGAATGTGAAAGCACGACTTAAATGCTCACACATGCCGTCAGTCTGGCAGGATGGTAGGATCAAGCTCGAATCAGCAAAGTCAGTGGAAGATACACAGAAGGCACAAAACCTAACTACTTGGAGACTACCTGCTCCATAAGTTCTCCCACCTTTTCAAGCCTCTGGAATATGTATGTCACCATTATGGGACTAGAGTGGATAAGAAAAATGGACAGGCACATTGGGGTGACAAAAATACTTAACAAATTACATTCATGTTACTTTGGAGTTAACTGACTGTTCTTGGTATATCTTGCTCTCTACATAGAGAATATGGCTTCATTTTTATATAAAACTATTCTCTGAAACAATAGCAGCCATGAATGACATAGTTGAAAGCTCCTTTACCAATCCTGTTTGTTGCCCTTTTGTGAGGTAGGTAAGTCCTGACCAATTATTTTAAGCGATCTTTTCCACTCCCCTCTCCCTCCCCTTCCTACACATGGACACTTGATCAGTACCACATTATAAATCCAAAAGGAGGGAGAAAGCGAAACCCCAAAGTGTTTGCTTAAAAGTGTTTTGAACAATGCTCATGTTTTGTTTAATTTGTAACAGACTTTGAAAAAAGGCAATTAAAATGCCCTTGGGCCTTATCTGCTGAAGACGAGTGAGTGACATGGGTCTGCTATCCTATCAAATTTTTAGCTGGCAGCCTATTTTTAGAATGCAATGACAACTAAAGCTATTTGCACTGTCCCACCTCAACCGAACCTCATCATCAATTTTGTTTGCAAAAACACACGTGCTGCCTCTAGCCCTCTTTTTTTTTTTTCAGTGCACTGTTCTGGAGGAAAATAAAAACAATAAAAAGATCTAGCTTTCCCAACTTAAACTATTTAACTGCAGTCTGTAATGTTGCAGAAGTCTATTAGGTGTTTTGGTTTCTTGGAAGGCTCACAGCTCTCTTGCGGCAGCACACTGCCATCATAAGAAATACATTTCAACAATCTCTTCTTGAAACCTTTCCCGCATGTCTTAGAGCAGGGCGACCAGTCGCCCAGCTGCCACTGTGGGCAGGGCACATCAGCACAGGGACGGATGTCACTGGGCTTCAGCTCCTGCGTGCAGTCAGAAGCTGGTCGTCCCTGGGGGTCCCTGCACTCCACTGCTCGCCGCTGCCAGCCTGAACCACATG
The DNA here is from genome assembly GCA_013397515.1 of Upupa epops. Classification (NCBI taxonomy): domain Eukaryota; kingdom Metazoa; phylum Chordata; class Aves; order Bucerotiformes; family Upupidae; genus Upupa; species Upupa epops. The sequence goes on along the minus strand of VZRI01012673.1, from coordinate 72,666 downwards.
ACTTGGAACACTCGCCCCACTCTTCAATGACCCACTCGGAGGAAATGATCTCTCTGATGGCATTGAAGGACTCTTTCTTTCTACTGGGCACCTTCTCTGACCCAGGTTGTGTGGGCTTCTTCACAAAATAGGTGAACTTGATTTTGGGCTGTGGCAGATCCCCCACTGTGAGGACCTGAATGGTCAGAGGCTCCTTCAGAGGGCTGAAACTGCGGATCCTCTCCAGGGCAGCTGAGGAGCCGCTGTATCTCAGCACACTGCCCTTGTAGGTGATGTCCTGCTCCAGTGTTGACAGGGTGTAGTCACCGTTGAGGACATAGGTGCCATCTGCAGCTTTGATGGCGAGGAAGCTGCCATCGTGCCTTGTGCCCCTGTGGTTTCGCTGCTTCACCTCAATGTTTGTCGCCCCAGCTGGAATGGTGACTATGTCATGGTAACCAGGTCTGTTCAAGAAAAAAGAGAAAGACTAAGTCATCTGCTCTTCCCTGGCAAAGAGAAGCAGCTGTTTGGCACAAGACACTGCAGCCTCATTTGCAGCTGAAATGTTATGTTCATGAGCTTCCAACCTAATTGAAATAATGGGGATTAAAGGGTTTGCAACACAAATGGTTGGATGACAACAACCCATGTTACTACTCAGCAGAGGTGTGCCCACATGTAAGGGTCTTTCTTTCACTGGATCTCTCTCTTAAGTTATTTTTAGTCTGACAGTTCAAACCTCAGTTCCAACGATAAACTGTGGCAATGTCTCACTGACTTGGAAAACCAAAGCTTACATCCACAGAACTTCCACCAAAGCAAGCAATAAAAACAGTCATATACTCACTTTGCTCGAACTAGTGTGCCAGACACTTTCTTGCAAGTGGATCCATTGCCACCACAGATGCCACATTTATCAAACTTTTTATTGGATCCTATCATACGGTCACAGCCAGCCTTCACGCACTGTCCCTGGACGCAGACAGAGGTAGAATCGGGACTACATGGGGTACCATCCACAACCTTTGCAGAAAATGAGCAGAAAAGCATTTGATTAGAAAATACATATTGCTTTGAAACTGTGCAATACAGACACACAAAATGCAAATCATGGACAGGTAGAGACCTGCAGCACCCCATATTTTCAGGGCTTTTAAAACTAAAATTGAAAGCAGCCCACTAGTGCTACTTCATCTTAATTGCATGAATGATGACATGGTGATACAACAACTAATTCAGTTTCTGTTAGCAGCTCCCTGTCCCTCCACCCCCTAAAAAACCCCACATGTATCTGTTTTACTAATTTCATGTCACAAAAGAACACTGTCTTCTAATGTCACTAGAAAGTAGTCACATCCTCAGAGTGCAGCACCAAGCTGCTTTAAGTGATGTTCAACATATGCTTTGCTGCTAGGAGTACTGCTCTACATAAAACATCTGTCATTGTCCTAGTAGTTACTGGCTTTCAAAGTCTTATGACAGTGAGTTCAAGTAGCTATGCAAGGCCAACATTTCCCCTTCTGTTTATTTTAAGCAGTCAGTGTATTAGTAACCAGTATGAGAAAGCACCGGTTTTCCAAACATATCTCAGCGTAATCAAATTGGTGGAAGGAGAGGGAAGGAAATATGGGTGGAGTGGGAAGAAGAGGCTGTACGTGTGAAGTAACTGTAAGGGCTGTGCCAGAATATTTAAAGCATGCTTGCACTTGATCAAGCTGTGCATGTAGGAAGAGAAGGAAAATAGATTAAATATGAGAAGGATGTGATTTCAGATTTACACACTGACTTTTAGCTTCACATAAAGAATTAGATGATATAAAAATCCTATTCACAAACAGATGGAAGACATTTAGTTTTAAAAATACCTTTGGCTGCAAAACAAAGAAGTATCCTGTTCCTTTTGCTCGGCAGACCAGCTTGCATCTGTCCTTTGGGGAGACACCAGCAAACTTGGGTGTCCACTCCACTGCAGGTCCACTTCCAAAGGGAGACTTGGAAAACTCATTGTGCTTTTCACATTGTTCCTCCCTAAAGGTTTTGCCTGTGGGCACAGGAAAGACAGGAGGACACCAGATCATCTGTACGTGTTCTTCCTCTGCATATTGCCCTTTCTCCACCTCAGAAATGGGGAAAAGATTACCATTGGTGTCTGGACAGTCCTCAATGTTACATGATCTGTACTGCACCCTCTTCCCTTCACAGTATCTCCCCCCATTCCTTGGGACAGGGTTGTCACACTCTCTGAAGGAGTACTGCACACCACCACCACAGGTCCGGGAGCACTCTCCCCACTCTCCCCAGGACCCCCAACTTCCATGCACTGGTGTCTGGAATGACATGCAAAAAGCAGAATAAGAATGTGAATGCAGTAAAAGCACAAGGCCAAACCACAAAACCCATAATCATCCTTGTTTTCACCTAAGCCACTTGCAAAAAAACCCAAAACAACAAACCCTCTATGTTTGGTTTGTTCACTATCTGCCCACCCTGATCCAAGCCTTTTCAACAGATTACTTCTACTGAAGCATTATCCATGCTACCCTAAAACCCGAGAGATACTGTGGTTTCTTTTTGAATACTTACATCATAATGCTTCTTTTCAGTTTTATTCACACATTTGCCATTCATGCACCACTTCCCATCCCCGCAACTGGTGCCGTCTGCCCAAGGGAAGTGTTTGGTTTGGCACACCAGCACTCCTCCAGAAGTGCCAGTACACCACAGTGTCGTACATGTACTGGCTGCATCAGGGCAGTGCTTGGACTCATCTCCAAACGTAAACTGGCACTGTCTGTTGGCATCATACAACGTGCCAGGCAAGTCAGAAGGAAGCTGGATTGCCTTGTGGGGCTTGTCCAGCAAACACTCACCTGTAAAGTGAAAGAAAACAGGAGAAAAAAAAAAGGCAGGCGATACGGTCAGTTTGTTTCAGAAGCAAATTACATTAGCTTTGTAACATAAGTCTTTCAGCCAATTTGTGCTATCATTCTGGTAAAACTAAATGCCTTATAAATTCACTGGCAGCATGTAAAAGGTTAACTCCATGCAGCAGCTGAAAGCAGTTCGCTGAGAGACAGAGAGGAGAGAGAAAGAGAGGGAAGAAAAAAGAAAAGCAGTAAAGGACTAAAGAGCTAATATGCTTCACACACAAATGGAAAGCCTAATAATCTTACCATGACCATTATCCAAAAATGTTGTAATCATGTAGGCACTGCACGGAGACCACGGCTGGCTGCGATCCAAATTGGAAAGCATAGATGCCATCATGTGGAAATCCCGGCTTATTCCATTAATACCAGCACACTGCTTTGCATCGTCATGAGGCATGTTAAACACGTGGCCTTCAGTAAAAAAAAAAGGGAAAGTTTGTGATTTTAGGAAGTCCGTGCTATCCATTACCAGTCCTATTTTAGATATTACTCTACAGCTGCTCATAGCCTGGTCTATTAAATAATAATCTGAATGCTGCCAGATTTTAAGCAGATGGCACTGTAACTTCTCTCCCCTCACAGGCTTCTCACATGCTTTTGTTCTGCACTGAGGGAAGCAGACAAAGCTGTTCAGATCAGTTCCTGCTGCAAGGCAAAGCTTTGCCTCTTCCTAACTGTGCTGGGGTGCTCTGTGTCCCATAGGCAAGACAGCTCTCCGCTCTGTGGTAACGAACTGGCTTCATGAATTAATTACACAAAACGGCCTGTCAGTGTCAACTTTGTACCTAGTTCGTGCGCTGTTGTAAAGGCAGCCTGTAAACCATCGTCCTCGATGATAGAGCAACTGCGGTTTAGATCGCAAACTGTTCCCACATCAGCCATCCCAAGAGTATCACATGTCTTGGCACCACAGAGGTCCTATTAAAAAAAAAGGCAATTTCATTATTAATCGGATCAGAGACCTAACCTTGGCAAGAAGCATCCAGGCCTGGCAGTTTGCCTTTACTTATGGAAAGAGCATAAATATTCAGCACTTCAATGGGTATGATGGCAAAAATCTGCCTCTGGAACATACACAAGGGTTACACGTAGAAATAAAATGCATAATTTCCATGCTGAACATGCTAAAAATATACGGGTCAGGAACACATTGCACATATTCCAAGTTCCACCTGAGATGGTGTAAGAGGCAGAATAAGTAACTAAATAAAAAGCAGCTCTTCATTTTTAGCCACTTTGCTGAAGCTCTGATGCGATGACACTGGCTGTGAACACTTTTTTTCAGAGATCTGGCAGTGGGGACCTCCGGGGCTAGTGAGCAATACGCATGAGAATGGATTGAACTGTCATGATCCTCACCTGCCTGGTGAAGAGGATGGCCGTGTCATAGTGCTCCGCGTGCCTGTCACTGGGCGGGTTGTGCTGCTTCTGCCAGCTGCAGAAGTTCCTCAAAGTCAGGGCAGCGTTGGAAGAGATATCGGGTCCCTTCCGCTCCTCGTAGATGACCATGATTTTCACCACCACGAGGCTAATTGAGTTGCGGATGCTGGGGTGCTTGTACAACTTGGCTGCCACGGAGAGTAAGGTCAGGAGGTAGTGCTTCAGCCCGCTGCCGTGGAACTCAGCCATGGACTGGTCGGCTACCAGCATGGTCTCCACGTAGCGGGGGCTGGACACGAACCTCTTCTTCCGTCTGCTACTCGATTCTGCATTACAAAAACAGAAAAACTGCACGTGAGCAGAGCAAGCGAAACGCTGCTGCAAGAAGCCATCAAAAGGAACCCCAAGCCCACCGATTCTCAAGATTAGCTTTAAGGGGTGTATCCCGCGACCCCGCGCCCGGCTCCCGCCCCCAAATTCAGGCAGACCCGGCTGAATGACCCCCGGACCGCCACGGGGCGGAGATACCTGAATCCATCCCCTCCCCGGCCGCCCCACGGGGTGTGTATGAGCCGGGAACAGTCCCAGCCAGGGCGGGGGCACAGGTGGGCGCGGGGAAAGGCAGTCCCCCCTCCGCACCCGATGGGGAGGCGGTACCCCGAAGGTACCTGCGTGCCCGGCGGGCTCCGGTCCCGCCGCCGCCTCCGTCTCTCCAGTCTTGGCGTCGGTGACG
>VZRI01012673.1:51260-66755 GCA_013397515.1 Upupa epops | reverse complement strand
GCCACAATTCGGCGGGGCGGGGAAGGGGGAGACGAGCGCCGAGCACAACTCCCGTCCTTCGGCGGAGCGGAGCCGGCACACAGTGAACACCGGGACGCTACACCGCCGCCGTGCGGGGTGAGTGCGGCAGACGAAACGGCCGCTGCCGCCNGGGACGGGGCGCGGAGAGGCAGGCACAACCCAGGGTCGGCCGTGAGCTGTTGAGCGGGGTCTGCCCCCAGACGCGGTCCGGCCCCTTCCCCCTCCTCCGCGCCTTGGACCCGGGTCACCCTCCCAACCCCGGCCCCCGAGGGCTCGGACAGGGGTCAGCGTGGGGCACATGGGGGTGGGGGCAGGTGAACGGAGCTGTGGTGGGACAGGGAGAGGATAGGATCCCTGGTCGCCTTCGTGGGGTTTTTTGGGTTTTTTTTTTTTATGTCCTTCTTCTGAATTAATTTTTTTTAAACAATTCTTATCCTTTCACATCTTGAGCAGTGACAGGCAGCTTTGCACCTGTGCTACTGTGAGACCGTTCCTTTCAGATCATTTAAACGGAGACATTTATGTAGGTGCAGTCAGTGTAATCCTTGGAAGCCATCACCAACTGTAGTGGAATGGTTAATTCACTTAGTTCCTTATGTGCAGTATGTGTGCTGTGTGCCCAGCCCCACAGCTTCCTCTTCCTTGCCGAGGCCTTTCTGGAGGTTGAGGACAGAGGAGTGGGGAGCAAAGCAGCACCTGTGTCACCTGCTGGTTACAACTCTGGGCACTGCACTATACACCAGAAGTTTTACTCGGGAGACCAAAATACACCATCCTTGTGACTGAACAAACAGTTCCGAAGTTTTACCATCTGTTTTCTTAGGAATTAGTGTGCCATTTGTGCCACTAAGTTTAAACTGAAGAGGCTTTCTTTCTCCCTTTTAAAGGCAATCCAGCTGAACTCAGAGCCCGTTGAGCAGCCTGATAGTTTACTGCATTTTGGCAATACAATTATTTCCCATGGCATTCTGTAATCATACCATTTTAGAAATGTTCATTTTCTCAAGCTGTGCAGAAAACTTGAAAAAGTGCACCCAGTTTTCTACTTCTTCCACAAAAGTGCTGTTGTCCCACATAGCGATGAGCAAAATCAAAACTTGGCCTCAAATGTGGGATTTTCCTTGGTGTACACAGCAGGAAACGTTGGTCTCTTTGAGCTCAGCCTGGGCTTTTGAGAAGCAGTGGCTGCTGCCTATTAACATAACAGGAGTGGAAGTGTCTGTTGTTCAGTTACAGCAGAGGCCTAATTTTTGGCTTGAGTCAGAGATGTGTGCCAGTCACTGCCTTCAGCAATCTCAGCCTGCACCCAGCCACACTGCTTTACCTAGGGTAGAGGACGCACAACCAAGGTGCGTATTTTTATGTTGCATTGCATGCAGCAATATTTAGGAATTAAAAAGAAGTCTAGGAATACAGTATGGGAAACATGGAATCAAGAGGAAAGCGTTTTTTTTGATTTATTTTTGAATTAAGGTTAATTCAAAGCAGTTACACTTGCAAAGATGTTAATTTAAAAATATGAAAGCCTCCCTGTCTGTGTCAGCACAATTGACACAATACATGGATCTGCAGGGACAACAGCGTCTTCCACCAAGGACATGTCCACTCAGCAGCCCTCTGTGTCTCTGTGGTAATATTTTGCTGTCAATTTGTGTATAAAACCCTGTTTTGAAAAAGCCCTGAGCACCTTAAGGGCGGCTGTTCTTAGTGTAACTGCTCTTCCCCATGTTCCACCAGGTGGCACTCGCCTATAAAGAATATTTTTCGGTTCATTGCCCAGGTTTCAAACGCGGCTCTGGTGGAAAGGCTGACGTTTTAGTACTGTTCTTAACAGTCCTGTGATTAAGACACAGCTTTTCCTGGATTTATATAATACTCAGGAAAGTGTTTTAGTACAGAATTCGTCAGTTGCAATTTTCCCCCGATTGTGAGCTGTGCTGCTGTGATGGTGCAGCCAGGCAGACACATGGGTAATTTGCTCTACCTAAGCATCAATCCTATTGTGAACCATCGAATCGCTTAGGTTGGAAAAGACCCTTGAGATCGAGACCAACAGTCAGACTCTTCCAAGCTCATCGATAACCTATGTCCTTAAGGTCCATAAAGGAACGTTTGCAAAAGGTTTGCTACCCTACCCACCAAGGGTGTAGCGCTCATGTGTTCCTACAAGTGCTAACGTTGCTTTTGGTGAATAACTCCTGTGACTTTGGTTGAATTATTCAAGACAAGAAAGATGTGTGGGCATACAATTTGCAATTTGTATTGTATCCGATCCATGTCAACTACAAATATAAACCAAGCTTTTGAAAGTTAAGTGTGCTGAAGTTTTGAGTAAATTCACTTAATGGGATAGAAACCTCTAAAAGGCACAAAACTTGTCTTTTAAATACATTTCTAGTACTCGGAAGAGACAGTGACAGGGAAGATTAAAATAAAAATCGGAATGAGAAGCTCGCCACCAGATGGAGCTAATAGAACATTGTATCGTAGGCTACTGGGCAAAGCCAGGTTTTTTATGCATTAGGCCTTAGGGTTACCAGTAGCTGAGTAGTATTAATGGTGGTGAAGCTTTAATTTCCTTGCCAGTGTTTGTATAAAATGCTGTTTCCTAAATAAAAAATCCCAACCCCACAACACATGCTTTTAGCCCGTGTGCTTAAATGCAACAGAATGATTGCTTCCTTCAAAACAGACCTGTTGTAATTTATAACAACAGAGGGCACATAAGTCCCACTCAATAGGGGAGTAAAGACCTGGTACTGTTAAAAAAATCCTCAGAAGAACACTTCCAGTAACTTTAAGCCTTATTTGGGGCAGGGCTCAGAAATTAATCTCACTTTGCAGAACTCTTCTCTTGTGACTACCTAAAGTTTCACCCCACGATCAATACTAATGTTGTAAACTTGCTCTTATTAGTTGTTGAGTAGTGTGAGTGGTTTGGCTTTGTGCTGAGGAAAGGGATCTGCTGTCATTCAGGGTGAAGGAGTATACCAAACAAAATTATTTATGGAGAATGTTCTTCTGTGGTGTCTTCTGGAATATGCATTTACCATATTATAGCTATAATACTAGCTCATTACTTCTATTTATTGATTTGGATGTCATTAGCAGTTGGGTTTTGTTAAGGAGGATAACCTGGATAAGAGAGAAAAACTCTAATTTTGTCAAAGTGTTTTGATAATCAGCACTAATGGGAAAAAGCAAACCAATGCCCATTATCAGTTTAATGAGTGATGTGCAGGATGAGGAGAATCGTGTGACTTAATGTGGTTATCTGCTTCCCCATAATTACCAATTTTACATGAACCAGTTATTAAAGTTGCCGATATAAAAAGATGCTGAAACTTTGGGAGCTCCATAATGTTTTTCTTAAATAGTCTATATAGATCTCTGAGTACTCAATCACTACTAATTCTTTCTACTTTCCATTAGTCAACTTTTATCCATATTGGATTCAGTGAGAACTTGATCTGCCTCTGGCTGCATGAGTCAAACACTCTATTACTCAGCAACTATAATGGGCTGGACTTTGGAGTTTAGGATTTAGATTGGTTCAATTTTTAAAGTTGCTTGATTTAGTTTAACCTTAAGATTTGTAGGAAAAGGAGTCGGTTTATTTTGTGCCAGACCTTATTTATTTTGCACTGACTAATGCAGTGTCACTGCTGTGATTTTAATACAGTCACAGGTATTATAATTGATAGTATGATTTGTCTCTTTACCAGTATTTTATGGGGTGCAGGTAGGAGCATCTGTAATCCAGGTCACGTCTCCTAAAGACTGTCTTAGCTGTCAAACTATCTTTCAGCTGAATTTCTCATGTGGCTTCTTCATATAAGTTTTTGCATCTGATTCGTTGTCTTTGCTCCTGAAATAAACACTGTGAAAAATGTAATGAGTTTTGTCCCCAGTGAAACAGTGTCAACCATTTTTTCATTAGGCATGAGTGGAAGGAAATAAAAAATGGGGAGCGAAAGTGAGTTACAGAGCATAGGGACTGCAGCCATGGCTCTTAACATTTCCTTACTGTTTATCAGGTATCTGTAAAATCTCCTTAGTCACCTGTGGTTCTGTCTACTATTTGTGTTATAGCCAGGAGACATAGTCTTCTCCTGAGACTGATGGTAGGCACAGATCCACTGGTGGAGATGGTGGCATGTGTTGTGCTGGGACTGTGAAATGTTACTCCTTCTGTACCTGTCTGTGTCCAGAGAGGGACCATTGCTAATCATCTACACTGGACTTGTGCTGAATCAGCTCTGTGGATAACTGCAGACCTTGATCTTGACCAGGTCGTGTTCATAACTGTGTGTATAACTGCCTACTGGAATGTTCCTTTCTAATCAGAGACAACAAAAGCTGTTAGCAACTCCTGCCCATTAGTTGATGGCTTGTTAGAACCTGTGAGCTAATGTGTTTTATGTGGATTCTAGAAGTAGTAGAGGCTAGTATATTTAATACTAGTTTTTTCAACTAGACCAACACGTAGGGGATGTCTCAGAATTTAATTTTATGTTATCATAGAATTGTTCAGGTACAAAAAGACTTTTAAGATTAGTGAATCCAACCATTAATGTGACTTGACCAAGCCCTCTGCTAGGCACCATATCTACAAGACTAGCAGAAATCTCTTCCCATATTATGGTAAGTGTGAAGAGGCATGTTTGCATAAGAATGTGAATTCACACATGACTGTATCCCACATAAATCCACAGGCAAGTGGTTTAAAGACTGGTGAGATCTGAGAAGTGTATCTCACTTTCTGGTGGTAGAAGTATTCTTACTGAAGACTTTGTGTCCCCATCTAAATTTCTTGTGAACAGCTGACCTAAATCCGAATTTTCATGGTCAAAGCAACTGCTAGTGTCAAATGTACAAAAAATTTCCCAGGAAAGCAATTAGGCACAATGAAATGCTGCATTATGGTATGTCTGCAGAAGTGTTTCAGAAGTTAAATATAACTGTAATGTTGGCTGCAAAGTCCCTCAGCAACTGGCAAGGAGCACATTCAAGCATACCCTGAGCTCCACTGACATTCTGATATTTTCATCACACTGTGATTGCAACAGATAACACACTTTCTCCATGTTCTTTGGACAGAGCATTTCACAAATGCTGCAAGAGGTGTTAAAATTTCCATAGAAGTCCTCATAATGAAAACTCATCACTGAACCTATTAATAACACCTTACGTTTGAGACATCTGTGCAGTGTAGAAGACAACTACTGAGCAGATGTGGGCTTTGGCCATGTTGATTACAAAGAGATTTCCATCTTGCTGGACAGTGCTCAACTTACTGCTCGTGGTCTACTCAGACATATGCTGGTAATTCCTTGTAATTGGAGCCTATATAGCTCTGGTTCTCCTGATAAAAAGTGCCAGGAATTTTGAAAGATAAAGAACTGAAGTTCAGTTGAGTTAAATTTCAGACTGGGAAGTTCCCTCATTCTAGTTCTAGCACAGCCACACAAATAATTATGTCAGCTTTGCAGAGGGTGTAAGGCATCACAACAAGTGGTGGATGGAAATGGGCAGTTCTGGTAGAGCAGGCACAAGGGCACAAAACCCTCTGGGCTGTTTTAGTGTCCTGTTGGTACTGGGTCTATTTGCTCGTTGCAATACTGCTTCCAGAGCTAACCTGCCACATACCTACACATCGTATCATACTGAACTTAACATGAATGATGAAGTACTAACATAAGCCTCCATTTTACTAACCTTAATTTTACACAGAATCACAGAATAGTAGGGATTGATTTTAAATGATTTAATTTGGGCATTCATTGATTTATCCCATTATTTAGAAAGGCTCCAGGAGATTTTAATGCAAAGTCATGGTTTTAAATACAGTTCTATGTGTGTTTCTTTAATATCAGCTCTATACCAAAATAGGGCAAGATGTCTTTGGAGCTTTTGAGAGACCTAGCTGTGTTATGGACTCCTTTAGAGAGAAGGAGAAAATTGCCTAAGCTTAGATCCAACAAAAGCTAGAAATGTCTGAAGAATCAGTTACTGAGTCCAATAGCTGGGTGAGCTCTATTTTTTAAAAGCTTGTAGCCTTTCAGGAGTCCTCATTATGCCTTTCTAAACATAGTAACTTTGGCTCCCTCGTGGTGCTTATATGCCATTCAAGTGTAAAATCCGCATTCATTAAGGAGTATCTCCTCAAAAGCTCCTAGTAATCGTGACCTTTACTTCACAGGTAGAAACCTGAGGTAAAGAGGTTCAATGATTTATTAGCAATAAGGCAAAACACCTTTGGTACATTAGTGTGATTTGCAGACATTTTTAGAGCCTCTAGCTCTGACATAACTTGTTTTAGCTGTTTCAAGACAGCACTCAGGATGGTCTTACTCTTTTTGCTTGTTGGCAGTTTCATTCATATTTTCAACAAGACAGGCTTTGCGACCTTTTATTTTTTTCAGCTTTTAATCGCTGTTGTTCTCTAGTATTGGATTGGAACTTCAGATGCTTCTTTTTGGTACTGCAGTGTTAAAGAGAAATTAAACCAGAAGTCCTTGTTTGTTTTCACATACAAGAAAACGCAAAGTCAGTAAGACTTGTTTAGATTGTTTGTGATAGAAGAGACTCCTAAAGGTCTCCCTCAGTTCTGGATACACCTACATGTCAATGCTGATGTGCTGCTTTAAATACAAGCTCAGCTGTGCTGGAGGCAAGACTTTGTCTAACACATTAGGATAGTCATTTTATCAATGACATGAGTAAAATACAAGGCTGTAACACTAATCTCAGGCAGAGAACTATAAGGTATTGTGGTGGGTTGACCTTGGCTGTCTGCCAGATGCCCACCCAGCTGCTCTCTCATTCCTCCTCCTCACACGACAGGAGGAACAAAGTAAGAAAAGCTCATGGGCTGAGATAAAGACAAGCAGATCGCTTATCAACTACTGGCATGGGCAAAACAGATTTGACTTGGGAAAAATGTAATTTATTGCCAATTAAAATAGAGTTGAATGTTGAGAAACAAAGACAAAGCCTAAATCTTCCCTCTTCCCCACTCTTTTTTTTTTATCCCTAGAGTCGATGTCAGTTCTTAATTTCCAACTCCTCTACCTAACCCCAAAGTTGGGGAAATGGAGAGTTGGAAGTTCTCGACAGCTGTCATAGTTCACTGCAAGGCTCTGCTCACTATCTTCCCAGCTGATCTGGAGCAGCTTACATGAGCCACTCTTGGCATATAAGCTTGCTTGCACAACACCATATTAATACTATTAATATACTTTGCCCACGAGAGCAACCCTCTTTGCAGAGATGGAACACGTAGCTCAATCACATAATGTTAACAAAGAGAACTGGAGCAGACACATAGGCCCCAATCCTGGAAATATTTATAGTTAGGCTTAACTTCCAGCATCTTGCTAACCCCCCGAGTATTTGCAGGATTGAAAATTAATAAAATGTTGGCTTAAGTATTCTGTTTACAAATTATACCAAGAGAAAGCATGTGTAGTGGCTTATACAAGAAATGGTGCTTTTAAAACAAAACACCATTCATCCTCCCTATCAGTTTGTACCATAAAATCAGAGAATCGTCAGGGATTGAAAGGACCTCAAAAGATCATCCACTCCAATCCCTCTGCCACAGCAGGACATCTAGACTAAGTCACAGAACAGAACATTATGGATTGGAAGCAACCTGGAAAGATGGTCCAGTCCAATCCCCCTGCCACAGCAGAATCACCCAGACCAAGTCTAGGCGGGTTTCGAATGTCTCCAGAGAAAGAGACTCCAGAAACCATGGACGCTATAAGAGAGCACAGCAAGAAATAAACAGACCAATATCCAGATTTATATTATCACTGCTGTAAATCTTCTATGGAAGAAGATCATTCCTACTTAAGACCAATCACCAGAAAGTCACTCAACAGAACTTTATTTTTAGATTTCCATTTAGCATCTCCAAAGTTTTACTCTTGGCTTTAATACACAAAACTTTTAAGCAAAGCCTTCACTGCCACAGCTTTTTGATTTCCAGTGAGTATAAAGCTAAGCATCTGAACACACAGTTTTTGGAGATACTTGGGACTCCTGTTGATGTGCTGCCTTTGCTATGCCACCAACTGCTTTTTTGCACTCTGTGGCACAAGAGATGTTATTTAATGTCTTTGGTGATAAAGACTTGAAATCAGAAAGCATGGGACGTTCATGAAATCTTTTCATTCATCCACATGAGTGTCATGGGGAAGTCATGGCAGATGTAACTGAAAGATCCAGATTGCCAAATGCATGCTTGAAAGTTAAAAGCTATACTTAAGGCAAAAGTAGAGGTATGGATTTATGATTAAGGTCCGTCAAGGAAAAAAAAATCATGTGTTTTGAAACATCTGAAGCGTTCTGGGAAGATGTGGCTGTAAGAAGAGAGGCAAGGGGTGTAGCAGGCATGGGGAAAGCTTTTGCCAGTATTATTGTATTTGTAATTTTCTTATTGTCGAGTCCCACCTTCTGTTTATTTAGAGGATTTAAGTTTTAAGTCAAAATGTATTTGAATACATGATTAAAATATTGTAGACAGAAAAAGGCATAATAGTTTTACATGGAATAAATTTTTAGCAGAATAATCAATTTTATTGCCTGCACAAACTCAGACATCATTTCTTATCATAAACTGGGCATAAATGGAAGGCAGAAGCCATATCCCCTCAACTGCTGGCAGTGACCTCTGTTATTGTGAAAGAGGCCTGGGTCTTATGCCTGTTATGGCCACCAACTTCTAAGGATCCATGGGGAGTACAGATGAGGCAACCCCAAATTCTTGGGATTGCAGTTGCCTCTGCCTGTCTCGGCTGCATGTTGAAGCCTGGGCAGTGGGACATCTGCATACTTCTTATGAAATGCAAGTGTGTGAAGAGGCACAGGAGTATCCTTGAGCTTCTTGTGGCCAATTCAGGCTGTTATGGGATCAGCAGAACCCAAGTCATGTGGTCACTGAAGGGCTGGTCTTCAGTGTTACGCTGGCAAAAGCAGGGTGACACTGTGCTTGTCCAGGGGCAGCCTGAGATAATCCTGTGGGAGTTAATGAGGGACAGCAAAATTTCTAATCAGCTGGAAATAAGAAAAAAATGGTGTAATTCTGTGCTGCTTCTCTCACCAATGTTTTTTTTCTTTAGCAATCTAACTGACTGTTGCTCAATGACATTTATGAACTGGGTGTAGTATAAAAATTCTAGCTACAGTGCAAATATGCACAGACATCACGTGTAACACACCTTTTAAAACCAGACCATCATCAGGTATTCTGGCAAACAGAGAGGCAAAAAAAATCCCCTTCATAAAACCATATATTCATCTAATTCTAGTGATGCCAGCTTGAGTGGGATGTAAATACATGAGCTAAAATAAATCTGTTTTGTGAAAAAATTGCTAGTAAGACAACAAAGTGAACCCAAAATTAACTGAGAGAGCCTTGCCAGGTTTATTAAATTAGATTTCAAAGCTCTACAAGAAAAATGTTCTGTTTTTACCTTTTCAAAGAATTCAAACTCAAACATAGCACTAGAAACAAACAGAACAACTACAAACACTCAAACTGTAACATAAGATGCTAAAAATCAGAAACTGAAAGAAATTACAATACTTAATTCTGTTCTTTGCTTCAGAGAGGACAGAAAAGTAGCAATTAAGGTGAGGGCATCCACTGCTAAAACTGACAGCATTTGTTGCTTTATGTTAATCTCTGTGACCCAAATCATACAATATTTTTCACATGTTGATGAACAGGTGCTCTTGAACAGACAGCTATTGACTTAATGACATTTTAGCATCTCTTTCACATTCTAAGACTTTGATCTGACTGAAAACTCCTCCTTGGCTTGTGCCTACAGCACTGTCCTGGCACACACCCACTTCTCTCTTAGTGCAGTGTAATTCTTCTTGACTACCACAACTCTGCAAAGAACTATGGAAATATGTTGTGTGCTATTTAGACTCCAAGTAGATAATTTGATTGTGCAGTTATGGTGTGAGAACTACCAAAAGTTCTAGCGGTAAGCAGTGTAAGTGATGGCTGTCCACAAGCCAGAGATGTAATTATTTGTGCCAATGAAAAGAGATCAGGTTATTGATGTTGGAGAGCACTGCACCCATAGCCTGTGTGGTGTCCCTTGGGTGCAATTTCATGATAAGGCCTATTGCAGGTGCACATGGTCGACCTGCTTTCCAACAGGGCAGTTGGAGACAAAGGTCACAATGTCTATAAAAGTGAACTTGATGATAATTTCTGGATTGTATTACTTGTATCTATCTCCTACCACAGCAGAGGAAGGGATGCGCTGATGAAGGAAGCCCTGTCCAGACTCACGTTCCTAAAGTGCTACAAACCATACACGCATAAACTCCCTTCTTAGGCTTTTTTCAACATCCAAACAAGCTTGTGAGCAGTGTGTGATTATTCAAGAGTAGAGAAAAGAAAACTTGACACCTCCAAAAAACTTCCAACAAGCACTTGGCCTAGGAAACAAGCCTGGGGAACATTTCCACACAGAGATAAGTTCAATTGCAAGACATCAGCATTTTGTTGGGGAGGCTGCCTTGTCCAAAATTTTGCAGTGTGTGCATATATTATTGCAAGCAAAACAGCTAGCAAAAAACGGATCAGATGGTGCTTTGGATGCCAAGGCCAGATCTACGTATCTACAATAAATACTGTTCCACACATGAGTAATTCCTTTGGCTCTGTCTGTGCTGTCTCTGGGACCATGAGTCAGAGAGCACAGTACATTTCTTGACCTGCTTTTTGTGGACTTACATTGCTGACAAGGGGATGTGCAAAACTCGGCTAACTCCAAGTCTTGTGTTCTCCCTATTGCACTTGAAATCAGGTCTTGCTATATGGGAAGTAGCTCATTTTTCCCAGCATAGAAGGAATTTTCCTCATTAAAGGAAAATGAAACACCACTGGAAAGCGTAATTTTTTCTTCTTTAATATGAAACCAGTTGACTACTGGCCTTTTCAAGGACAATATAATATAATCCTTAGACTATCTGTTGAAAAAGAAGGGATTTAAGGCCTGATTTGTTTGTTGATTACCATGTGCAAAGTACTGTGGGGGTAATATTTCCTGTATGCTTTTAGTTCTGTGGCATCAGTGTAGGTGTTGGTTTGGATTTTTGTTTTGTTTTGTGTTTTTGATGGTTGATCTGGTTTTGACATTGGATCTGTTTTTAGAGCTACCAAGGAATACAGAATAAAGACAGAATATAAACAATTAAGTTAATGGGTTTATTGTTGGTCTTGTGTTGGGAGTCTCAAATAAGAAACTTGGTGATATAGGGTGTGAGTGGGCTACATAGATAATTATCTTATAAAATAGCATAAACTTGACCAAAGCTGGAAAAAAACCGGTGTTTCTAAATAGGAAAATATTTTGCTTCTGGGGATTTGGGGATTTGTGTGCTACGAAAGGGCAATAGGATTTCTTTATGCAACATGGAAACACTCCCAGCAATTCATCCTTACATTGAGTTTGTCATCTGACTACTACAACTCAGCCATGTACAGTTTTCACTTGACTGTGCCAGTGGGGAGGGATGGAAATATTTTGATACTGGAAGGAGACTGAAATCACATAATTAAAGGCACATACTTTGAAAAAAAATAATAATCCCATGAAAACCAAAGAAAGAAGTGCAGCAGACTTAAGCTGTGTTTGTGTCTGCTGTCTATCACCGTAATTTGCAGTTATGAATCAAACAGTGTAAGCAGAGGATGAAATGTAATTGGTTTTACAGGACAGCACATATAAAACTGCACCACAGGAGTTCCCTAAAGGAGCTTGTAGAAGCTACTGTGTCTTCCTGGTTCAAATTGCTACTGTGGATGAGGTTTCTCAAACCCATTTTCCTTTGAATTGTCAAAGTAGGAATGAGACTGCTACAGGCACTGTAGCTGTTGAGCATGTCTGCCTGTTTGATGTAATTCCACCTGCTGTCACTGGTTGTAGAAGGTACAATCTTTCACTGATTCTGTCGGCTTGGTCCCATGGTGGCAAATAATGACCCCACTCCTGCACCCTGGGCTAGGGCAGCCCCAAACCAGCACAGCCCCCTTTGCTCTTTAGAAGGCTCATACACATTAGAAAGCAAAATCTTAGAGAGAGTTGTAATGTGGGCTAAGCCCCCCAAGCTCTCCAGAAACAAGTTTAGGAAACTAGTTTCACATGGCTTTCTGGCCACCTGAACAATGGCAAATATGTAATGGATTTGATTAGCTGGTGTGTAGTATTGGAACCACCCAAAAGATGGCACTAAACAACCTTTAGTCATGCAGACATGTCCCCACATGAAATATGCTAATAATAAATAAATAGTTCACGGCCTCCATTCTGTAATTTTGTGTGCAAAAGTAGAAGCAATCTTAGATAATTCTATGTTAGCCCAACAGGGAAACTGATGACAAACACTTAATACAAGCAGACACATTTTGTACTGTAAATATTGCTTTTCTAGACCAACATGAAAGCGTTCATATTTTTGTTAACATGACAATGTAACATTAGGTGAGCAATGCAAATGTGCTAAAATTACTCTGGATTTAGGCATGGTACTTAAAATATCGTCTCTTTAGAAGCTACTTCTGCTATTGCGGTACACTGACCTGTTTGAAATATGTGATTACTGGACCAAAACTGCTCTGATTTATGCGGGTGCCCTGTAATGTCATTCCACCAATGCCCACAGAGCTGCATGAAGTGATGTGTTAGCAAGGGGAAGACCATGACTACTCTCACTGCTGTTTTCAAAAGTTAGGCCTGAATATTTTGGTCTTTTACTTCAGCTTAGTTGTCTGCGATGGGAAGAACAAGACGTTTCTGCTAGCTGCCTTCCATTTTGTGATGAAATAGTTGAAGGAGAGAAGAAAATTGAAGGAGGGAAGAAAATCCCTTTCATATTTACAACTTTTGAAAACTGAGTAATAGATCCAATTTATAATAAAACCTAAAGTTGAGAGGGATCGCAAAGAATGCTGCAGGAGGAATCATCACGCCCTGTAGGAGTAATTTTTTACTATGACTTCAGTTTCATTATTCAAATCAAATACCACATGTTAATAACGAATGATAAAAATGAAAAAAACACCACATTTGCTCAGAGCAGAAATCA
Organism: Upupa epops; assembly: GCA_013397515.1. NCBI lineage: Eukaryota > Metazoa > Chordata > Aves > Bucerotiformes > Upupidae > Upupa > Upupa epops. Next base: position 53,615 of record VZRI01012673.1, on the reverse strand, counting down.
TTTGGGTACCAAAAGGAGTTGAGAGATCTCATGCTTACCCTAAGTGTCTGATTCTGTTCTATTAGGAGGCTTCTCTTTTGATCATGATTGCCTATAAGCATAGAGCTAAAGCAGAAGAAGGAAAGAAACTTCCCAGGAATCAGGAGTGATTTAGTGGAAATCAAGCAGTCTGCCTGTATACAAAAACTTCTTTTACTATTTTCTTCAAAGCTTGTCCTCTCCATGAGTCTATTATTTTTCTCACTTCTGCCGTTCTTACTGCTACAGCCAACATGGATGCATATGGAGTGCTGAGCTCTCCATAGCTCTGTGCACTCATGAAATGGAAGGCATTTAAATCAGATGTACTGGATCATAAAAGGAGTCAAGGTTTTACATTCATAGAATCGTTCAGGTTGGAAAAGACCTTAGAGATAGTCAAGTTCAACCAATAATCCTACTCTGCCAAGTTCTCCACTAGACCATATCTTTAAGCACCACTTCTAAGCAATCTTTAAGCACAATCAGGGATGGCAACTCAACTACTTCCCTGGGCAGCCTGTTCCAATGTTTGACTACTCCTGCTACATTTGGAGAACATTTATTTCTTTTTTCCTTCTTTTTTTTTTAATTTTTTTTCTTTCTGATAGCTTGCATAAGGCATCTGGCTCATATAATAGTTTGTTCATATATGGTTAAATTATAAACACTATTTAGTTATAATTTAAAAAAAAAACCTTACACTTTTCAGGGCTTTCATCAGGGGGTATGCTGGAGCATATTCAAGAGCATTCAGTGACACCTGCAGAAAATCTGTCCACAGCGTCAGAAGCAGCAACTTTCTTGGTTACATGTACTTACCATGGGATGAAGCTGAAAAAGAAAAGATAGTGGAAGTGTATGCACAATGGATGGGTGAGGAGGACCTTTTTTTGTGCTTGTAGCACAGCAGCGTGCTCTTGACACAGAGATTCTGCACAACTCATAAAGCTCAAAGCTCCTGTATATGTTATGTCTACGTGTTAGATCTCACTGTCACGGCTTGTTGAATCGAAAGGTTTACCGATAGTAGATGTTTAATGAGGTTACTGAGCTGTAATAATAACTACTAATATATAGTGCAGTAACTGACTTTAAAAGCTCTGTAGTGATGTACGATTTTAATATTGTATATCAAGGCTAAATTAAATGAATACTTTCACATCTCCCAAGGTCTTATAATTTGATTTATAAGCAATGTTGTATTAGTAAAAAGCTCTGCAAATAACTGTTAGCATAAAATCTAGACCACTACATGCCAATATATTGGAGGTTGGAGCTAAGTATTTTTCTGACAATAGCTGCAATATATGCAACCTTCATATTCTGAGGGGGTTTGATTTCACTGCAGACATTTTCTGTACCAAAAGGGATGTATAGTTTCTAACACAAGCTTAAAGAGAACTTTGTAAGGAAGTAAGAGCTTGAGGACTTTAATAGGGTGCAGTGACATGGAGGGAGAGAGTCTGAACTGAAACATTACTGATTCTCATAATGGTAACTCAATGAAAAAAACCCAAACTGCAGAACAAATCTGCCTTCATCCAGTCAATTTTTGGAAAGAATTATAGCCATTTGGAACATAGTTTTTTACTTGCAAACTTTTTTGAAACTGGATACTCTTCCCAAGCACTTTTGGCCCTTTTGAGACCTGGAATGAGGTTGATCTCACTCAGCTTCAGACATCTGCACTGTAGCTGTCTACATCTGAACCCTGCGTCCCTTTGTCACTGGAAAGAAATATACGTTTGTAATTCCTATTATGGACGTCTGCAGTAGGATGAAATGAATAGCATGTGTGAAGTTGCTTGTTTTCTCTCTGTTGAACTTAAAAGGCATCTCTAAAGATTTTCAGATGCAGATTTGAAAGTCCAGTGTAAAATGTCTTGCTTTAGTTTTGAAATACTCTGAAGCTCTTGCTACAGTTTTATGCATTTAGAATAAAAAAATTAAGAAGAACAGTGTAATACAGACCTGGCAGAAGCCAAGCCACTGGAATAACTTGTGACAGCAGTGTTTGTCTGCATAGAAGTCAACCATTGTACTGTATCACAGTATCACACTATCACAGTAATGAGGAGGCTGGAAAAGACCTTAAAGATCATCCAGTCCAACCTAAAACCAACCAAGTAAAACTAACATCTAATATCTAGATCATGCCACTCAGCACTTAATCCAGACTAACACTGAACACCTCCAGAGACAGCAACTCGACCACCTCTGTTGGCAGCCTGATCCACTTTCAGTGAAAAACCTTTTCCTAATGTCAAGTTTAAACCTCCCCCAATGGTGCTTAAGACTGTGACCCCTTGTCCTGTCTCCAGTGTTCAGGGAGAA
>VZRI01012673.1:0-50478 GCA_013397515.1 Upupa epops | reverse complement strand
GGAACTGAGGTGAGGCTAACAGGTCTGTAGTTACCTGGATCATCCTTCCAACCCTTCTTCTGTATGGGGGCCACATTCCCCAACTTCCAATCATCTGGGACCTCACCTGTGATCCACGACTTCTGATAAATTATGGAGAGCGGTTTAGCAAGCTCATCTGCCGGCTCTCTCATCACTCTGGAGTGAATCCCATCCGGTCTCATGGGAAGTAGCCTGTAGAGCATCGTGAGACCAGGGGTGGATTAATCTTCTCAAATGTAGAAGTAGTCTTCTCTACATCTAATAGCCTAGACCAATGGAGAGAAAGAAGAGCACCATCTCATCCTAAAGTCAATGGCAAAAGCTACAAGAGAGACAGCAATCAGGCACCTACTTTGTCAATTAGCAAAGGTGCATGGGCTGATCTTACTAGAAGTGCCTGAAGAGTTGCACCAGGCAGTTCCCCACTGTTGTCAGTAACTGCTTTCTGTAGATGAAGTTGCAAGAGTGGACCTGAATGAAAAATAAGCCAGAATGTCAACCTGATGCCAAAGGCAGCTGTAGAAAATCCTGGTGAAAGAGGAACAGTTGTTTTGTGTCACTGTTTTTGAGCCTCGAAGCCCACGGTACATTCCTGGCTCTGCTTCTGCTTGGTGTGTGACTTAAAGCAGGATGCTTATGACTTTTATATCTTCCAGTTGCTTCAGCTGGGAAATAGGGCAAGCATATAATCTGATGCCTCTTTGTCACCACTTCATTTGCCCTGTGCAAGAGTGAGAAAGCTCTGAAGTCTTGCAGCTCAACTCCACAGTTAAGGGAAATTTGGGGATATTTAATTAAAATAACAATTCTGATGGTTACTGTTTCTTTTAGCTATCTTAGTCCTGGATCAGTCTAACAAGACTTGTTTGTGAGAAAAATCCAAGCCATGAATTAATCAGTGAATGCTCAGAGATGCAAACTTCATTTTGCAGCATCACACATACACACTTTGCTTTTGGTCATTTCTTTTCATGATCCTGTCGGTGCAATGCATGCTGAATCAAGTTTGGGAACTGCAGACAAGAGCAGGGAGCAGACATCCCTGCTGGCGTACAGCTTCCCTCTTTTTTGGAACTGCTCCACCACTAGCCACACAACATCCTTGCACACTTAAGAACAGGTGTGGGGGACCACCAGATGGCCATTAAGCTAACCAGTGGGAAGGGATTTCAAGCACTCTCAAATCCTGTTGCAAGACCTTCTATGTTTATTGTATAAAAGAACTAAAATGCTTAACATGGCTATATAATTCATTACTTGCACTGAAGCAGTCAAAATAATTTTGAAGGCAAAAATCTGTAAGGTAGGTATCTCCTGGGGAAAGAAGGGGGTTTTAATCAGGGAGAACTTCATTAATACAGAATACTACATGATGTAGTCCTGTAGCTGAGCTTGGAAGGAAAAATGTAGTAATATTTGCCTCACAATTTTGCATTGGACCTATGTCTCTGCTTTTCCTTCCCCTCTGTTTCTTATAGTATCAGGCTTTTGTACAGCTTGTATTTTTGGGTGCTTATGCTGTATACATCATGTTTCTGCAATTTATTTGCAAAATATCTTGCAGGCTGAAGCTACTGTGGTGGAAATTATTAACGATGATGCTGTGTGCAATGCCTAATTAGTACTGGAACTCAAGCCTTATCTTCTTCCACACAGACAAACATCTCCAAGTGGCTTGTGATGGTTGTGGTGCATTTTAATAAAACTTCCACATTCAGTCTGTAAGAGAATTCCAGCTTTGTAAGTGGCTGTTCATCTCACTGCTATCCCAATTATTGACTAGTTCCTTTTTTGACATTCTTGTACATTTGGGTTCATTTCTGTGTACAGGGGCCTGAAAGAACAGCACATTAAATGTTTTGCTCAAGTGGTCTGTTAAAATGTTTTCTCATAATAAGAGGGCATGAAATCATCCAACTGTCTGTTGGAAAATGAACTAATTATTTTCTGAGTGGGTGAAAGGTCGCAGCCAACAGGGCAAGGGAAAGACAAGCAAGAGCCACATAATGTGCACTGGAAAGAGGCCTAGGAAGGCAAAATAATATTTATACATACAGTCCCTAAAAAGAATTTTAAAGTTTTTCTAAAAGCTTTACCATGTTTTCAAACAGGAAATTTAAGAATTACTTTGTCTCAGAACCGGAAAATCCTGCTTGCAGAAGCAGAGTTTTCATACTAGCAAAGAACATGAGCATTTGATTTTCAAATTCATAAAGCAACCTTTAATCATCATTCAGGAAATGCACCAGACTTAAGAAATTCTGCCACTGATTTCTATGATAGAATAAAATTAGGGAAGGAAAAGAATTCACCAACTTCTTAATTACAGTTATGCCAAGATGCTAAGCAACTTTGAACCCCAAATGTGCATTCTAGGAAAGGAAACATTTTCTTTCATCGAACAACCCTGGAGGATGGGAGGACTTTTCTTCCCCCAGCACCTCCCCAACTTGGGTTTTTTTTTGTTTTTCTTGCATGTAGATATCAAAATACAAAGTCATTTGTAAGAAGTTCACTGAATTCCTTACTCTCAGCTCACATTTGCTACAGATTTTGTTTGGCTTCTAGTTTGCCAGAAAGGGAGGGAAGGGAATGGAAGGGAAGCATGTGCTCCAGCCAGGGAATGCTGCTGTCCACTGAAAAATGTGTTTGGATGGAGGAGCTCTTTTTCATGGATGGATTGTGGCTTTTGGCAGCAGAGGTGGCAGGAAGCGGTTGCCATAACTACTATACCATTTAAGAAAAGCCTTTAAGTAAAGAGACATTTTTAAAATTGTGCTTTTATTAACAGTTCTGGTAGAATCAATCAGTTCAATGATGAAGGGTGACAGGATGCTGAATGTGGTCTCTTGGGGTTATGCTAAGGATATTCTTTTTAGGGCTATATTCAGACATCGGTTTGAAAGGTACATAGGGGAGAAAAATACATACACAGCCAGAGAACCGAACATGATCTGCTTTGCATGGGACTTCAGGGCTTGGCTAGAATCATACTATGGTGTTAAATAGCAGATGAAAATAATAACAATAACAATATATGTTTTTCAAAAAAATTAAGGATGGGATTTGCAAATTCACTGAAATGATTTATAAAAATTAGTTAAATGTTAAGTCAACACTAAGGACGCTGCTCTAAGTGTAGACATAATTTAATATTTATCTATATTCAAGTGACAGATATTACTTAGACAAAAAGACTAGATAGAGTTTGTTAACACTGAATATTACTGGAGTAGACCCAGAGATGGTTTGTACTGGGTCAAACCCAGCTGACGGTTTTTCATCCTCAACATTACACCACACAGTATTGCCAACTGCTTTGGCCCTTTATTTTTGTGGAATCAGAAAACATTTCTCACTGCTAAAATAACCCCTATCTTTTGCCATATGGATACCAATGTAGCTTTTGTGGTCCTCTAGCTACTTCCCTGCAGTGCTTTGAGGTGAGTCCAGAATGACCAAGTGTTTATTTGCACATGAGATCTCTACTGAACTAGTCAGGTGGACTCATCAACTCCTGCTTAGACGCTGGCTCCCAGGCAGGCTTTGTCCCTTCATTCTTACACATTTCTGGGGTCAATACCTATGTGACTGTCCCTCAACGAACCTTTCAATCCATGGCCATGGTGCACCTACAGATGGGATCATTATTCTGGTCCCATTTAGTTCAGCCATTGGTTTTCTGTTGTGTAATGACTCCAGGAGCCCTTAGGGTATTTGTTTTACAAAATTTAATCTAAATGCTTTGTCTGTGAGGTGTGTTTCCTGGGGTATGTCTCACTGGTCTGATCATGTGTACTGAAGAAGCTTTCTAGATTACCTACTATCCCTTTGCTCTAACAGCAGGTGTTACATTAGAAGTACATTAGGAATGACTCATCCACTCCTACCCCTTTGTGAGCTGCAGTGTATATAATTGCTTTCATGAAAGAGTAAGGACCTCCTGGCATATCTAATGAAATAAATCAGCTAAGACTTTATTTAAGCTCTAAGAAGGCTTAAAATGACAAACTTGTCTGGGCTACATTCTTCAGGTTTTCAGTAACAGTATCCACAGTCTCATAAATAACTGGGCTATGAAGTCTTCAGCTACTGCTTCTAATGAAAACCTGTATTTGTGCTTATAGAGTAAAGTACTTCTGGTCTTTAGATTCATCTGATAAACTCAGTCCCTTATGAAATTATCACAAACTGTATGTGCTTTCTTGTTAGTTCTTGTCCCTCTCTGTACCTAACCAAGATCCATTGCTAATCTACCTATTTTAGCTGTTCCACTTTATAAAGTTTACCCCAATACATAGATTTCCATACGATCTAAATTAACTTCCCCAGTTTCCCAAAGTTTTTGGATGCTTCCCAGTTATGGCTTACATCCAGATCCAAGACAGAAGAAATGCTGTTTATAGACACTGTTCCTTCTTAGAGCATTTGCCCTTCTTTTTTCTTTTGCAGTTGTAAACAAGTAGTAACTAGGTCTCCTAGTGGTTTTACCAACGTCTCCTTTTTTATTTTCTTCCTCGTCAACCAGGTCTTAATTGTTCTTTTTCATATTTCTTGAAACCTGTAAACAAATCAGGTGATAATTTTAATAAACATCATGTCTCCTGAGGTACAAGGTGCAGGCTTTCGGGAACAGGCCCCAGAGACAGGAGCCACACTGGTCTTTCACCAGGCTGAGACAGGAAGGGGCATTTGGAAGGCAAAGTTGTTTCACAGTAATCTCAGAACTTGTCTTAGGTTCTGATTCTGGCTCTGGCTTGCCTTAAGGAACTATTCTGAGAGAAAGAAATAGCCCAAAATACATAATGAACTCATCCTAAAACAATAATTATTCTGACAGAGAGGGAAACAAACCATTGTTTGGTTCTTTCCCCTCTCTTCTGAAGGGAAAGTTCTTCATATGTAATGCTTCAGCTCACCATTGTGTTTTAACCCAACAAAAGACCAGCAGATGGTGGTTTCCTGCATACATGAAGAAGCTGAGATTTACCCAGAGAAGTCCTGCAAGTTCCCTCCTGTCTTTGAAGTGAAGCTGAAGAGCATTACAGTGTGCTTGTACAGCCAAGAGCCTGACTGTGTATTTTGGCATTTGAATGCCAGACTGGTTGGTAATTTCCCCTTAAATCCCTTCATAGCTCAGATTCCTGTCAAAAGAACCTATATCTCCAGGGCTGATGGTTTACCATATGGAGTCTGTCTCCACTATCTGCGGCTGTTCTGCCGTTTGGTCTCCCTCTCAGAAGCAATGCCATTCCACGTGCTTTTATACAGTTGTGTGCAGCATATATTTAAAATGAAATATTGGCCGAAACCCCTATGGATGTCTGTCAGATCTTAGCATGCCACATAAATATCAGTGTGAAAACATTCCTCCCAGCCCACACAGAATGCATCTAACACTGTTTTTCCTGGACAAAACCAGCCTAGTATAGCAAGACCTGCAGCAAAGGACCACTTCCAGTGGGCAGGGCCCTCTCTTAAATTGACCACTTTAAAAGTGCTCAGAAAGTTTCCAGTATAATTGATGTTACTCTTTAGTTACAGACCACCTTTACTAGGTAACTAAGCTGCTTTGCCAACCCGTTGGGTAGGTGCCATATAAGCAATTGCTGAGGTGGCCTGCTGCCAGAGTTCAACTATTTCAAGATGTGAGTTACCTGATGCTCTCAGGCACTATGGGACTGTAGTGATGTTCACTGTGCCAGTGACTTCCTGCTTAACCAGCAGATGTTTCTCTGTGGTGCTTTCATGGATTCATGGCTGCACAGGATTGTTTTCAATGGGTCTCTGTTTGATTGCCAGCTGAGGGCAATTTGCACAGTATTGTGCAAGGATACGGATTCTATGCACACTAATGCATGCATCTGGCCCTTTTGGGGTTGTCAGATCAGCCAGTGCAGGATTTACATCTGCAGACCTCACCAGTGTGTTTGGCCTTCAGTCACTACAGTAAATGTAGCTGTCACTGGGTGTGAGAACACCCAGCCCCCATCAGCGATTTAAAGCTCAGAAGGGGTGCCTCAGTGCTTCCAGAGTAAAAAAATGTGACATCTGTTTTGACTGCACTTTCTCAAAATACCACCACAAAATTTTAAAGGGGAAAAAATGCAACTAGCAGAACTGGTGCTATGAAAAGTTGATTTCTGATGCACACCTGTGTGAAGTGCTCAGATGAGCTACAGACAGGCATGTCCTTGCACACACACAGCACCTGAAAGTGCACTTAACTTCACCCCTCCAGTCCAAGAGTTGATGCCAGCAGGTCTCTTGTGTGGTGCTGCTGGGCTCACTCCCTGCCATCCTCCTCTGTCACCTTCAAGGGTAGGGGACACTTGTCCTTCAGCACTCACCTGGCAACAGTCCTGACTTACTAGGAAGGTTCCCTGCTAAAGTGTCTACTTAGAATTCAGGCTTCAGCAGTCAGAATTGCATGGGAGGGTTTAGCTTTAATTTTACATACTCAGGTTCTTTAGCTGAATTCTTACAGACAGGGGAACAGAGAGTTGAAAGTAAAATAAAGACACCATTGTCTTCAGGTAGAGACAGATAAAAAATATACACTCATGGGCTTCCTGTGGCAAAAAGCATCAAAGCAGTAAAGACTGCAGGATGCAACACTCCTTACCCCTTACTCCTTCTGAGGCTCCCCAGTCTCTCTTATACCTAAATGCCTTCCTTAGAATTTTATCTCACTATCTTGTCTCCTGTGTTTGTGTAGCAGCACTTGGAGCTGATACTGGGGTGGCAATGGCCACAGTGACTGTTATAACCAGATAATCCTTATGTTGCACATGATTGCTACAACAAAGCTTTCTTGAGCAGCTGCTTAAGAAAACGCCTGTTTGCTTTCACTTCGACATACTTTTCCCAGAATACTGAAAGGAAAGCAAAGATATCGCTGCCTTGGACCTCCAAGCATGTAAAATAGTATTTTTTCCTTGGATTTTGTTATTCTTCCCATGCATTCATTGTTCAGTCCTGTCCTTTGGTCAGCTTAGAATGTCACGTGGTCTGATTAATTTATTAGTTTAAACTTCACAGAACACAGTATAAGGAGAGTGAGGTAATGGTGTAAGCAATGTGGAAAGACTTTTACATTTTCTACTTTAATTACTGGATATATTTTGAGGTTTTGAGTGTTTTTTTAAAGATTGGTTAGGCTAGAGGACTGAAAATGGATCAAATCCATCTTTCATCCCCACCTAAAAATGAGATTTGAGTTCCGAGTCTTGGCAATGGAAGTCTCCCTCCTCACACATAATTATGTATAGGTTCTGAAGAGGTGAAATGCCACAGCATGAAGAGATGGAAAATAGATTAAAAGAGAATGAGTTCATCTCCTGATACACAACAGTCCTTGCTTGGTAATGGGATTATGACAACACTGGACATTTGAGAAAGTCTATACTGCTGTCTGCTCTATTTGATTTGTATACAAATGGATTTCCATTCCCAGTAATGGCTTTCTCTGTGCAACTCTAAAATGGGAAACAAAAATGGAATTTTCAGAAGACAGGATTTTCCATAATCACTTGGTGACACTGTAGCTCACTGTGCAGACAAAAATACAGAGGAGGTACTGATCTGTCCCTGAGGTGGTAGAACTCGTGGAGTTTTCTAGCAGACAAAAAATAAAATGAGAGGACAGAGCTGTGGAATAGCTTGTTTGCTACTGCTACCTGCAGGTGGGAGGGAGGAGGCAAGACTTGGTGGACGTTTGGGTCCACCTAAGAGGCCTAGGAGAGACGCGGGGAAGGATGAAAACCTATTAGTTAATTTTTACTAAAAAGTATAGCAGAATACTCATGTCCCTGAACCCTTGAAAAAGGGTAAAAATGCCTTGTAGCACAGGTTTTTCACTGCAACCTTCTTAGGTGTCGACCACTGCATTCTTTCTGATGGGCAGAGGCCAGGCTTGTAACCCCCTGCTGTAAACGTGTAAGCAAGATTTTCTGAAACACCCATCTACACCTATGGACTAGATAGTAGTAATGTTAGAAATACGTATTACTGACTTACACTGAGCCCAGCACTGTCACGACAGGTCTCTTGTAATGCAGATTTTTACATAGTATAACAGATTATTGAACAAATATTTTTCTGAAGGCCTTAGCCTCTCTATAGTTACTGGCAGCTTTGTAAAACTTCACTGTCATTGAATAATCCTGAAAGAAAAGCTGTTCTTAGGCATATCTAAGTTGTTTCTGTAAATAAGGATCAATTTCTTTTACAATTTGTGAAACAAAATAAAGCAAAAAGTCCGCATCAGTAGAATGCTGAATGTGGTTTAGCTGGGGGGAGGTGGTTGATCCTCCCCATGACATCTCTCATTGTGCTGTGTTTGTGGTGGTAGCTGGAGGGGTGTTGATAACACACCAATGTTTTGGCTGCTGCTGAGCAGTGCTCACACAGCACCAAGGCTGTGGGTTTGTTTTTTACCTAACATCCTCCCTGACTGAGAAGGGCTGAGGGGAGGGGCTGGGCCAGCCAACCCAAACGGATCTGAAAGTGATATTAGAGGCCATACAATGACAGCACTGATATAAAAGCGAAGGGAGTGGTGTTTGGGCATTTGCGGAATGGCATCTGTGTATTGGGGCCCAGCTTCCTAGGACAGCAGCTAAAAACCTCCTGGTGGGAAGAATAATCTTTATTTTTTGCTTTTGTTTCTGTGCCCAACTTTTGCCTCTGCTTTATCAAGCTGTTATGGTCTTTACCTACTAGCTTCTCATTGTATTTTTCTCTCCCCTGCCCATCTGAGAAAGGGGAGTGATAGAGCAGCTTTGGTGGACACCTGGCCACCAGCCAGGGCCAAACCTCCTCAAAGACAAAATCCAAGATTCATAAAAATGCTAGCAATCAATAGATTAGACATGCACATGGGGTAAGATTTATGCGCTATGCATTTGCTTTCACTTTAGGAAAGAAAGCTTAGGTTTTTTTAGAATCGTAGAATCATCTTGGAATGGCTGGAAAGGACCTCCAGGATCATCAAGTCCAGCCCTCCTATCTTTTGGGCACAAGAAGAGCTCCATTGTGGAATGAGAAACAGTAAGCAAGAAATCAGCATGAAAATTGAATTGTGATGCATAATCATATGGCTCTATTAGAAAAGTAAATCTCTTAAGAGTCACACTTCAACTGGAGTGTGCATACAGCTCACCAGTCCAATCCCCTTCTTACTGCTCTAATTGATCCTTTGACACATAACACTATACTTGGACAGAATTCCACCCCTCCAGGATGAAGCGCATTGTTTACATATAGAAGGAATGTTGATGCCTTAATGTAGTCTCTTTTTGCTTGTCTATCTCTAGTGGGACAGAAGCAGCAAAGAGTAGCTCACAAACATGCTATATAGAAGAAATACTTTGAACCTATGATACAGTTTATTACTTTTACTGAAATCACAGAATCAAATGTTTTAAGATTACAACTGGTAAATTATACATATGTGATAGTTTACAAAACAAAGTATTGGCCTTCAATGTGTCATAGTACAGTGTAGACCTTATGCAATTCAGTTCAAACCACTTTATGTTTTGCATAACAGTATTTATGATGTAAACTGGCTGACATAGTAGTGCTCTGAAATGTTAACTCTCTTCGATTAGATGTATACCAGGATGGAAAAAGTTCAGTGACATGTTTTCAAAGGGTACTGGTATTGCAGCCAAGTTATCTGTTAACACACAGCGAAACTTCCCAGAATATGCTGAAACCACTGCAGTGTGTAGAAGAGGCATGTGAAATTAAGCAAAACCAAACACTGTGCTTTCTTGATGGTCTTCCTTACAATACCTCTCTCTTTTTATCTTATCTGATGTTAGGCAGATGACCTGGCAATAGAAATTAATTGTTTTTATTGCTATACAGGAGTATTGCGCTGTGTCAAATTTACTTGAATTTGGAATATCATTTTCTGTATCTAATGGGGTTTTAATGATGCTTGACTGTCAGTGAGTAAGTTTCATATGACAAACTACCAGAAAATTTCACAGTTCATATGAAAAATTGTGTAAACCAGTTCCTATAAATTAAAAGACAGATTATGCTGTCACTTACAGTGGTATAAGCCTGAAGCAGTTCCTACTAAGCCAAAGGATGTAATGAAGTTATTCTGAATTTATAAAGGTATAACTAAAACCAGTGCAACTGATTTGGCCTGTGAGTGAGTAATGGGAGACCCAAACATTCACTTCTGTCTATCTGTGTACATGTATACACATATACACACACATGCACACCAGTATGCACATGCACACACAAAAAGATACCTTGCCATCGACACATATGTGTTGCACCACGGGAACATGCACGGCTGATGAATGTAAACATGACTTTAGTGTCCTTACAGTGACACAAGCCTCTACAGACAACTTTCAGGGCAAACAATATAGGGAATTTTGTTCTTGACATGCAGTACTGCAGTGTGAAGAGCAGCAGGACAGTATCGAGAAGCTTAGTGTGGTGTGTCTGGAGAGAAGTTCTTAATACTGCTCACCTGGAAGACTATGCCTAGGGCATTTCAAATGCTGTACTGTATCAGTGAACACTTGCACTTGTAATCAAATCTCCTAAACCCCAAAGCTACTTTTTGTGGAGCCAGCTGAGGATCTGACAGTTTCTTGTGTTGAGTCTTTACTCATGCATGTGATAAACCAGAGATCTGCATTTATAATGGTTTTTGAAATAAGGTTGTCGAGCCGGTTTTACTATATGAGCTAGTTATCAGTGTACCTACACGATGAAAGTCTGCTTCAAAATGTTACCAATGATGAGTATAAATGCAAAGATGACTCTGGCAACTCCGTAAGAGCTAACAAGTTAATAAAAGAAAGAAGCCCTCTGAACCAGCAGCTGTTTTCCTGAAAATTGTAGCCTGTGCTCTGTGAATCCAATTCTGGCTTTTGCCATAGGCTCTGTCTCTCTTGGAGACAAAGACCAGCATGGCATTCATTTGCAGGAGAAACACTCACCTGAACATACTGCTGAACCCCTACATTTACTGATGCTTCATCTTTACAGATCCTGTCCAAAGCCTGCCCTAAAGATCGTCAAATTCAAGGTTCATATTAATTCCCTGCCATTTTGAAGTGGGTCTTAAGTGAGGAAGCACTGCCCACTGTTCATCACAATTTCATCTAAAGCCTTGTGTCTGGCTCTGGGTATTTGGGAGTGTCTGGATGACAACAGACATGGGGCAGAGAGGCTCAGCTGGAATTTACCTTGTGTGAATGTGAGCACTGGTAAGCGAGGTAACTCTCAACAGTTTGAAAGAGGATTCCGTGCAGACTGTAGTTCTGTCCTTATGGTGAAAAGGCCATGGAAGTAGTAGTAGTATTGTTAGGTACACTGACTGTGGAAAAGCTGTAGTTTTGTCTATGTGGCATCTTTTTTCTTTACATTTGGCTCATTACTGGGTCCCACAAGTTCAGCAGTAGTTGGAATGGATGAAAAGTGGAAGCAAACAGTTAGTTTCAAGGAAACATTGGGAACACATGGTTTGCTGGCTTTTCTGTGCCTAAATTTGCCTCGTGCGGTTACAATGAAGTAAGGCATTGCAAGGTGGGCTTCCAAATTGGGCTTTTGACTTTTTTAAGCTGCATACACGTATCCATATATGTATATAACAATAAAATGACTCAAAAAGTAGCTTTTTCAATGGTTCAGCCTTCAAAACCAAATCACACACTGAGTCAGCTCTATTTTTCAGAGACATACAAAAATTTCTTGTTAGTTCAGCATAAGAATCTGCATTTTGGAAGACTCAATTGCCACCCTGACCTCTCGGAGAAACTTCATTCACATATAGAGGCCTGTCATCCACCACAAGCCTGAACTGGCTCCCACTGAAGCAAGAACTCTGCCAGCTCTGTTGGTAGATCACTGAGGCATGCAGCATGACCTGCACACACCTGTGTGAAGCGAGTCTGCTGTCTGACTTCTTAGGAGGTGGTACAGGCTGTTTTGGTCCACAGACCTTTATGACTTGGCTAGTTGAGAAATTATCGAAGTGAAGTCTAACAAGGAGCTTTCAGCATGAGGTGTTACCAGAATAAAAATCTACAACTTCTCTAAGGAAAAGATGGTAGCAGAAAAAGAATATACATCTATACAGTGTGCACACATGTATACACATATACTCCTGTTTCTTGCAGAAAGCTTTCTAAACAGAAACATACAAAAAGGATAACAAAAAAGAACCAGTGCCATACATCATGTAAACTCACAAGGTATACTTTCAACATACATTTGAAGCATAAATTAAAAGAGAGTAAGAAAGAGACAGACATGATAGTAAAACATTTTAAATATAGAATTTGCACAATTGGTATTTCTGTTAAATAAGAATAAATAAATTCATTACATCCGTTCACATACCAGTTGTAAAAACAATAAATTATTTTATTTTTTTCAGTGCTGTGTTGCTTTTTTTTTTCCTTTTTTACAATTATTGTGATTAATCCACAAGATTATTCTCCCCCCTTGTGATAAAACTGTTTCCACAGGAGGGCAGCTAAATTTCTTGTATGCACTCAAACCAAAAAAGCTGATAGGCTTTTTCCTAGTGAGAATGTTTTATTTGAGAATCAGATACTCTTAAAAAACACTGATGCTCAAGGGTCCAACTCCACCTATCGGCAACAGATAAGTGTCCCAGAATCTCGGCAGTGACCTTAACGTTGAAGCCTGCCAATTTCTATGCCTAGAGCAACGCTGCAGGTTTCCATCCTCTAAATGCATTTTATGAATCCCATTTAGCAACACTTGGTAATAATGTAAACAATGACATAACAGTGTGAGAGACGAGTTTAGTTGAGAACAGAAGCTGAAATGACGCAGTCACAGATCTCGCACCAACTTTTCATTCATCAGCTACATGAAATAGCTCTGACTGACAAAAGCAAGGTTTCTTGTTGGAGCCTGATTACAGAGAACAGCTAAAAACCAAGTGCTAACTGGAGCAGGCTGACCTAGTTTATCTTACACTTTCAAGGTTGCTGCCTTGGTCCATCCCCTTTGCCCTCTCATTGTATAAAGGCAACTGCTATTTTACGTGTTAATTTGCTTCATTTCTACACTAGTGAAAAGGGGAAAAAAAATCGCTGTAGTGGTTTGTTCTATTAATTACTTATTTTTTTATAAATAAACTCTATCTATGAAAAAAATACTCTTAATCTAAGGCAGCTTTAGATTTATTCCCATGTATGGTATCACTCTTCTGGAGCCTGAACAGCATCCAAAAGCTTTACTCATCTTGTTGCATATCTAATAAATTACTATGATGATGCAAACACTAACACTTGCACATTCTGTCTTCATTATGTTAAAACACAGGAAAACCAGATGACAATACAGCAGCTGGATGCTGAGACAAATGTGAAGTTTCTGCTGAGAAGCCTCATTTTTCCTCTCGTAATGGTTTCTATTTGTTGCAAACTTTTTAAAGAGGCTCTAGAGAATGTGTAATGTACATATGCAAGTACAAAAATGAGATTATCTGCAAGGAAAACAAGAGACTCCAGAGCAATGTTAACAGGTAGAGGCATAAAACTTTCTGGAACTCTTCAAATATCCAGAGCTTTGATCTCAGTTCTTAGGGTTGGATCTGGGATTGAGGAATTTTTGTCAAGATCCACAGTTCTGCACAGGGTTACTCTTAAAAAGCGGGCTGTGTCATTTTTGAAAGCTGAAGATGACTACTAACATTTGTTGGTAATTCTTTTGGATGGGGATTACTGTTTGTTTTGACAGACATTACTGTTTATGTAGAGCAGGGTACAAAAATAGACACTTCTCCAGGTTTCACACTTGCAGATGTAGCAATTCAGTGCTGTTTTGAAATCATCACATGCTTTCTAAGAGTTCACACAAACATGCCATGGTTGCAAAAACATGTTTGTGTCAGCCTGGAGTGAGACCTGCCCTCCTTGCAACACACACCAACAAGTTTTCTCCACTGATTTCATGGTTGGGATTTTCAGAAGAGCCTGGAGTGTTTCTGTGCTCAAGTACCACTGACTTGCAGCTGTGAGGCTTGTCTGAGAGTGCTTCTATAGCCTCAAACCTGCCTATGTGGATGAGCAAAGGAATAAAAGTCAGATGGAACTGCATATTCTTCAGTGTGTTATAACTATTTCTTTCAGTACCTGTTATCCCAGGACTTAATTCAAAGCCTGCTAATATAAAAGGAAGCAATTTTAACAATTGCTGTCAGGCCTCCACCTGTTACCTGCATAAGGCAAAATGCCCATCCTTGGTCACAGAACTCCTACCAGACAATAATGGGATTCAGAAACTGGTGCCAATGAAAACTATAACCAGCTACTGCCTGTACTGTGGAAACAGTCTTATTGGTATTGGGCAAGCCCTCCACATCCTGATGTGGTTTGACTTCCCAGTGACCCCTTTTCCTCCCAAATGCGGTGGATATATGAACATGAATGCCTTCTATAGCTTTAAAAAGAACCTCAAACACACACAAAACAATCAAAGACATATAATTACAAACTTCTGCTGGTAAGACGAATACCAGAGTTAGACATGATGGACAAAACAGTGATAAAATATTAACTGCTTGCTGTGTTTTTTTGACCTTTTTAGCCTCTTCAGAAGTTGTAGGTACATTACACATTGTTATATTCAAGGTGGAAGCCATAGAGAAAATAACAAAGAAAGCAGCTGAATACAGCCTCAGAATATCTGAGTTAGAAGACACTTGATTATCTTATCTGTAGTTTTTGGTTCTCTAACTAGTTTCTACAAAATACAGTATGCCTTGGTTTTATAGAAAGAAGAGGCTAGCAGCTATTGTTCATTGACAATAAGGACCCCAAGATGTGACACAGCTGGAACTAGTGGAAGGTTGACAGGCAAAATGTACACAAATTCCTTCTAACAGCTAAATCCTCCTTCTGCCTGTGTCTGACATGCACATGGTGAGGAGCCGCTGATGGTGCTGGTATTTGAGCAATGTACATGTCAGGATCCCTGGTCTGCAAGCTGCTGCAGTGCTCCTTCTGAGAATTTCTTGGTGAAAACCCAGTATTTGTTATAGAACAGATCTGATGTCAGGAAATTCTTAGCATGAAAATATTTCCTTTTGTCAAAACCAAAAGGTATTATTTTTAAAACCAGCAGCAAGCTCTTTAGTTTCCAGTAAAACATCTGCGGCCCTTTCTGAAGAGTGGACCAAGTCCACAAGGGCTGCAGACATACTTTGGTCAATCACTTTGCTTATGTAGTTTGTGTTTTGATTTTTTAATAGAACCAAGTGATATAAAGTGACACACCAAATGAAGAATATTTACAAAACAGTATAAAATAAGCTACTGTGGTATCATGGGTAGATGTGATGTTTTCTAAGGACATACTGTATTAGAGGTAGGTGAAAAAGGGGAGATGATTCTGTAACCTTCAAATATCGCAGGATCCTCCATTCACTAGTTTTTCTTCTTTTGCATTATTTTATTTTATATTTTTGCAGACACAAAGGGCTCATAACAACTTTAATGCTTTTTTGATGTATTAAGATCACCCTACTAGTATTTAAAGCAGTGCACATCTTCATTTGGTCCAAATAGGCAGATTCTGCCCATAATTTGAGACTGTAAGTACATTGAAGCCTTTGCTTCTCTCTGTCTGGGCAGATCTAATACCAGTATGTCAACAATGGCTTAATAAAACCTCTTTTAAAGAAGATCACAACCACAGGTTAACACTTTTTCAACAAGCATTGTTTAAATGCTGATGGTCTCTGAGAGAGAAGACATCCCTTAGCTAATTTTCCATGCCCGTCTTTGCACTGGACAGTCCTGGTGTGCCATCCTGTGTCGCACGTTCGAGAACAAGAAAGCCACGGCCCCGTAACCCAGCGGGGTTGCGTAAGCTCTGGAGTTACTTTGCTGCTGCTGCTGCCACTGCTGGTGACAGAGTTAGTCATTTGCCCTTGCTTCTTTGGCACGAAGAAACTATAGCGGACATCCACCGGTTGAGTTGGGTCGGTTGCAAGTATTTGCACAATAAGAACCTCTTTCGTGGCAGAGTGACCCATTGCGTGCAGGAAATCATCTTTGTGGCTCCAGCCACTGTAATTCATGACAGTCCCATTGATGTCAATGATTGTTTCTGAAGTGGAGATCATGTATTTCCCATTGACAAGGTACTCACCACTTTTCTTTTTCAGGGCCAGGTAGGCAGTGAACCTGCTCTGGTCCTTAGTCTTGAACTGCCGAACTTTGATGTGGGTTGCCCCTTCTGGGATTTTCACTACATCTGTGTAGCCCTTGCTGAATGAGAAGAGGGGGGGAAAAGGTATTAAGTAGCTAGTATGAAATAAGCTTCAAGTTTTACTGCAACAGCTAATGTTTCTTCAGTTCAGATCTGGCTTTGGGAGACCTTGAGGCTCATCTAATGATTTAAACAGGTTCCATTGTTTTCCTATTGTATTGTTCTTTATGTTTTTGAAGAAATTTCTACTGTGCTTTCAGGTTGCTTAATATTTAGCTTTAGTAACAATTTTACACGAGTCAGATACAAGAGGAATGAAAAATAACTGATAGCTTATATATTTCAACAAAGGGTGGGAGATATGAAATACGATGCGTGCTTTGCCTGCCAAGGAAAAGATAATGATATATGCATTGGTTACAGCTGTTCCTTGCTGTCTTTGCTATAATGATGATTAAGGAAAGCATGAGCAGGGTAACAGCTGGGTAGAGGTACCTTGGGAACATTTAAAAATAATCTTGATCACTGACAAAAAAATGTGTTTACTCTGAAATTCATAAAGCTGAAGATTAACTGTCAAGCATCCAATATGAGGTACAACCAAATGTGTAATTTGTACCGTCAAAGAGCCCTCTCTGTTGCTACTTATGAAGTACGTTTATTCAGAATTAGAATAAGGTATTTAGGTAGTCTCTTAAAGTTGACAATCATTCCAAACCTTGCGAGTGTGCTGGAACTTATCAGTATTAAGTATGTTTATTTTAACTTTACTGATACATAGTACAAGATCTAAAGACTACACATAGCTATGAGCTACCAGATGGACTTTGCAGACGTGCATATTCTCTTTTAAACCAGTGACAAAACCATTAAGCAAGTAACTCATACAAGAAAATTTTAGTGCTGAACCTTGTAGAAAAAAAAGGATGGAGAAAATATACTGAAAGTATATAAAAGTTGAGGGATCTCCTTTGGGATCACTTAAAGAACACACTGCTAATTGCTAGAATTATTGTCTGCACAAGAAGAGACCACACTGAGTACAGATTCAATGACTGTATTATTCCTCTGCTATTTCCAGCAATTATAGGACAATGACTAGAACTCCACTGATTTAGCACATCCATGAACATGAAGGAATATGGTGTGAGAAACAGGATGCGGGGGGCCTCTGCTATACAGCACTGCACAAGCAATTTTTTGTTATTTAAGTTACAATATAAATTGTTCCAAACCTACAAGCAATGCTGGAGAGTTCAAGCTGTCTCACAAAGAACTGTAATACTCCACGTGCACAGAGAAGCACGTGCAGCCTTAATTCTCCTCTTTCTCAACTTCTGACTATTTGTCTTTACCGCCTTTCTGATAAACTTCATAGGAAGAAAAGTTCCAGAAGATTTTGTTTAGAGTGCTTTAAAAGAAAAAAGTATGAACAAACGTTATGGCAATTGTCTGCAATGGGAAATACCAAGCTTCCCCTTGTTCTTTTAAAAGTTTCCCTGTACATTTAATGTACAGATTATTAGACCTGGGTTTATAATGCAGGAGCTGTTGTTTTTCAGTGGAGACAAAATAATTTTACTACAGTCACTGCCTTTTCATATATAATAACAGTTTAGGGATAATTAAGATTTCACTATTTTAATGAAGTGTTTATTTTATAGTCAATTACTCACACGGAGGAATTGTTTCAAACAATACCTCTAGTAATAAATAAATTGTCGTCACTCCAAAATGCAATCCAAGGTGGGGTAACTTTTGAATGCATTGAGGTTGAATTAATACTTTACTCATTAAGCAATGTCATCTCAGTTAAAGGCATAATGTGAAGCCTAAGATGAAACTTCTTTGCAATAATTATAACAGACTCTCTCAATTTCCAAGTATGTATCTGTTACAACAGGCCCTTTAACATTTTTGCTGGAGCATGAGGATCATTACCAAATCACATGAAGCATCTCTCACACTGTCTTCTTTATTTAGTAGTCCCAGACCTTTCAGTATTTACAAATTGGGGAAGATTTGCTTTATATTGTTACTAACTTACATGGAAAATAATTATTTGTGGCAGAGGTGTTTTGGCATCCTTAGGTGAGTAATCATTTCTACCAGAAACTTTAGTTTTATTTTTCAAATAAATTCACTTTCAAAACCATTTTTTGACTGCTGTTAATCAGAATGTTGAAATCTATATAAATAAAAAGTAATTTCAGAAGCTACATTTCAATTTTGGGTTGTTTTCAATATGCTATGTAAGAATTTGGAAGATATGAACCAAAGTTTTCTGAACATTTCAAAAGAAGATGCATTAATGCACTCACAGGTACTAAGGAGGAAGTTTCTAAGGGTTGGTGACTACAGCAATCCTTTGAGACCCTGGAATCTATGTAAATGATAATTAGTATCTTTCTATGAATGTTGAGACTTCACGTCAGAGGGAAACAAAAATTTAGACAGAAATCAGAATTACTTGCCCTTGGTATCTCAGTACAAATTTACCATTACCCTTAGCCTAGTAATGAAAAGCCATAGGGGTGCTTCCTTTGATTTTATTTATAGTAGGCTTTATTCTAGTTAAAAGCTGACTCTGAGAGAAAAATGTGTTATGGATAACTACTATAAATATTTTAACTTAAAATACCGTTCCATCTGGAGATGAATACTCTGACAATGGACACCAACAGATATAGCCAAAGGCCATGCTTAAACCTACATTTACTTCTGACATCTTGTCATCTAAGCTCTACAGGTACTGAGCAGTGTGAAAAGGTGTTTTTAGGGTATAATCCCTTTTGACTACTAAGGAAAACTTTTACAGCTCTGCTCTAATGCTATCTATTTCTCTCCACTAACTACACAAGGCACCCATGTCACTACATCATGTGGGATGTCCTCACTGTCATTCAAATTTAGGTAAATTTAATTATGTTCTAAGCTTGAAACTTGCTAACATAGCGTCACAGGGGATGCCCAGATTATTCTGACCCCAGCAACTTTCTGATTCACTCCTGTCTTGCCTTTCCTCTCTCCTCTAAGAAGCACAAGCCACTTGACACAGCAAAATTAGCAAGTAACACAAATGCTTTACCTTATTCTAGACAACTTTCCCACTAGCTTACTTTCATCACTGGCACTTTGTGTCAGGATTGAACTGGGCACAGTGTTGATTATTTCCAGTTGATTATTTGCCATTTTCTGGGTAATGTTAAGAGTTTGGCTGTAAACATCTGAAAAGTGCAGTAGAACATGGGCAATGCACTTTGCTCAGTCTTCATATGAAAGTAAATTGCATTTAGAGACAAGAAGAAAGTAAGCATTTAACAGTTGCCATTTATTAATACTTGAGATCAGTACCTCCTTTTGGTAAATGTTCCCATGACTTTTGTACAGCTGGAATTGTCTCCTCCACACACTCCGCATTTGTCATACTGGAGCTTTGAACCAATAATGCCATCACAACCAGTTCGGATGCATTTTCCCCGGACGCAGACTGAATTACTGTATGGTCGACATTCTGTACCGTCAGTTACCTAGAAAATCAAATGTCTGTTAGTTAAGACTGTCACAGAAAAGTCTTTTCTTTGAGAATCTGACTGGCAAAACACTTATTTATGACACCTATTCAGAAGAGTGGGCCTACTCTGACAGATCAGACTAAGTTTCTCTAACATTCTCAGCACAAAAGGAGATTACATTTAGGAAGGGGCTGAAAGCAAAGACAGAGAACTCTATCCTCTGACAGTAAATTAACTCTGGCTTCAATATCTTGCAGGTTATTTATAATAGCAATAACAGCAATTGTAGATAGGCTTGCATTTGTGCTATCTAAATGTTACCTTCATAGCACTTAGAGACAGAAAACTGCAAGCATAAGCATGGGAGACATCTCAGTTAAAATTCCATCTGATACAACAAACTGACCACAGGCCACATCTGTACTAATTGGCTAATTATTCTGTATTAGTTGGATCTATAAGAGTTATTCAGGACTCCCTTACCATAAGTCACAGTAAAACTTATTTCTTTCACTCACAGTATTCTTTCTCCTCCAGAAAACCCCAAAGTCACAGATGAATTCCCAGGCAGAAACTCCTTTACCCACCACTGAAAACAATCTAGTGCAGAGCACACAAATAGCTCTATATTTTTTCTTGAATTCACATAATGAAATGTGGGAAAACATACCTCATTTTAGAAACCAGTTCTGGTCCTAAATGTAGAACTAGTGGATCAAACCATAAGTCTTATCACACACTTAAATCTTTGATTCATATGATTTACCTCTTTTCCCTTGTTGTAGGAAAAGATTTCTAACATGCAGGACACTTCTAAACTGGATCATGAAATTATGACTGGAGATGATATTACCTTCTGAGAAAACACCACATAATAGCCAGTTCCTTTGGCTCGGCAGGTGAGCTTGCAAACATCTCCGGGAAGTACTCCAGCATACTTTGGGACCCATTCAACAAATGTCTTGATGCCCTTTGCATCAGACTGATAGCCATTCCTTGCTTCACACTGTTCTTGCCGAAAAGATTTAGCTGTAGAATTATTCACATCATTAGTGACTATTCCACAAATCATGCTGCAAATATCTTTGTGCCCATCTATTCCTCCAATCTCTTTTTTACATAATTTTTAAGTTACGTCATTTCATCACTTAGAATTGGCCTTCAAATCCTTCAACTGGTTTAGTTTGGAATCTTCCCATGATATAATAAGCATTAAAAGAATAAAGTTTGTATTATGGTTCACTTTCCTGGACTGAATTTTTTTCCATTTCTGTGTGCTGTCAGGTTGAGTATGAGGGGCAAAATTACAGTATTGTCTTAATGATGGATGTCTTGCCTTGATAAATACATCTTTATGTATTCTTATGTATAGACCTTTGACATTTCATGGGAGCTTAAGGAGATGGACTAGTGGTAGTCTTTGTTGGATTCGATGATCTTGAAGGTCCTTTCCAACCTAAGTGATTCTGTGATTCTGTGTCTGATATTTACTATCTAAGAACACAGTGGTTTGAACATAAAGGCCCTATGGCTCAAAAGCACTTACCATTTGCAGGGCAGGGTGTGACGTTGCAGGAGCGGTAGATAGCTCTCTTGCCAGTGCAATACCGCCCGTTGTTTCTAGGAGCTGGGTTATTGCAGTGACGATACGCAAACTGAACTCCTCCTCCACAGGTACGAGAGCATTGTCCCCATGGTCCCCAGGATCCCCAGTTACCATGGCTTGAAGCCTGAAATACATGGAACAGTGGTAGGTAAGGACGCCATCCAAGTGTGACTAAAGGTGCTACACCTCAAAGACACTGCTAATGTTTTCCTAAATTGAAGGTGATTCCTTGGTCTTGTAATCAGGGATAGCATGTCCTAGGAGTCTTCTCTCTCCCAGTAGAGTTAATTGCTCTCTTTTACCTGCATATTGATAACATGCCATTTGGCACTGTGCGTGCAAAAGCAATACCAGGCCTTGTTCTACATAGCTGCCTTCAGCCTTTTTCATCAGACACCCATGTACCAGAAATAGTGCCCATAGTCCCATGTGCTGCTCTATTCTTTTTTGCTGTTCCTACTAATAGGGCCCCTTAAATTAGAGGCTCCAGGAGACTCAGCTCTCAGAATATTTATAAACTCATCTATGATTAATTAGATGCAATTATTGTGATGTGCAGGTATTGCTCTTAATTACTGGCAAGAGCTGGAGTTGTCAGAGTTTGCAACTGCAGTAAAATGGTTACTTAGAATATTGCAACAGCATGTAGAAATATATAAACCTATTAAAATGGTCTTGTGAGGGCTACAGTTTGATTTGATTACCTCTCATAGTTTGCAAATATCTTCACATAGCTCTAAAAAATTGTACCTCTTCTGGGGGTATAACAGAAGGTGCAGTGCTACTGTCTACCCAGAAAAGTATCTGCCTGTACAGCTGACAGCTCTCATGAACCTGGAGACTTTTCAAATGTACAAAGTTACAAAGGTGGATTCTGTCACTGGATGGACTTCATCCATCTTCACCTTCACTACAGTTAGGGCCCTGTGGCATTTCAGATGAAGACTGCAAATTTTCAGGTTTCATTTACCTTGCAGTCCATTGCCAAGAAGTCAGGAAGCTAAGAATAGGTCACTGACACTCTTCCTGTGTGTCCTGAGACCTGACTTACTTAACCAGGCAAATCCCGTAGTCTGAAGAGATACTCCTGGTTTTCCAGTAATGAAGGCCTTCATAGGTCAAGAAGAAAACATGCTTCCTGGAACTCAGCAGCATTTTTCCTATGTTCCTCACCAGTTGCACTCCAATTACATGCTAAAAATAAGGCAGTTTTGAATCTAATTTCCATAAATCTCCTTTCACTCCCACAAAAGTCAGCACCTTTGAGGATCATGTCTTCTCTAATTCCCTAGGGTGACAGACTGTAACTTACTGAGTAGTATTTCTTCTTGGTTTTGTCAACACATTTTCCCTGGAGGCAGATCCTCCCTTTTCCACATGGCGTTCCCTCCACAGCAGGCAGCTTCTTTGTCAGACAAACCATCTGACCTTGGCGTACAACGGCACACCAGAGGCGAGAACACACATCCATTCCAGGACACACCGTGTATTCCTGTCCGAATGCCAGTTTGCACTGACGAATGGCATCATAGGTTTGTCCAGGAAGCTCCTCAGGGCCCAGAATTTGCTTTCTTGGTTGGTCCAGCAAACAGTTACCTAAAAGAGCAAACCGATCCACTATTACTCATTTCCTAGTTTTCTCTGCCGTGCTGCAAATCTGTCATTCAGATTAGCCAGATGGATAAGGACAGTGAACTTCATTCAAAAGATGCTGATGTGAATGGAAAGGCTCTCTTGAGTAGTCATCAGGTTTTGGACAAGGTCATGCTATTGCAACTATGCTCTTACCCAGCAGCTCACCAGGTGTTGAGCTGCCTATGTCCAATTTGAGGGCGTAAATGAGTTTTACTTGGGTCCCTCTGACCTTTCATCCTAGTTTACTTTACTTGAATTGACTCAGAACAACTTCCACGCTATTTGTCCATTTGTGATTCTGTGAACAATGAAGACTCCTGGCAAAGTAATCAAAGTTGTCATTTCAATTTTGAGAAATGACACCAGAAATGCTAAAGGTTCTAAAGGAGTGCCAGAAAAAAATCACAAAGCCCAGACTTATAAAATCATAGAATGTTTTAGGTTGGAAGGGAACTCTGAGATAATCTAGTTCCAATTCCCTGCTATATGAAAAGACACCTCTGACTAGACCAGGTAACCCAGAGCCCCAGCGCACTACTTCCAGGGAGACTGCATTCAGAACTTATCTGGGCAGCCTGTACCAGTGCCTCACCATCCTCAGAGTGAAGGATTTCTTCCTAAGACCCAATATGAATCTGTCCTCTTTTAGCTTGAAGCCATTCCTCCTTGTCCTATCACTAGAGTCCCTCATAAAAAGTCCATCTCCAGCTTTTCTGTAGGCCTCCTTCAGGTACTTGAATGCTGCTACATAGCAGCTCCAGNGCTACACAGCAGCCCCAGAGCCTTCTTCAGGCTGAAGGGCCTCAGTTCCCCCAGAGGGCTCCAGCCCTCTGATTGTCCCTGCAGCGCTCCTCTTGACTTGTTATAAAAGTTCTTGTACTAAGGGCTCCAGAACTGTAAGCAGCACTCCTGGTGAGATCTCACAAGAGCAGAGTATTGGGGAAGAATCACCTCCCTTCTTTTGATATAGCCTGGTATACAGTTGATATTCTGTGCTGCACTCACACGTTGATGGTTCATGTTGAGCTTTTCAGCTACCAACACCCACAAATCCTTCATTTTGAAATGATTCTCAATCCTTTCACCACCCAGCAAGTATCTGTGCTTGGGACTGCCCCAACCCAGACACAGGACCCTGCACTTGGACTTGCTGAACAGGCAGTTTGCACAGGCCCAGTTCCCAAGTCTGTCAAGGTCCTTCTGGATGGCTTCCCTTCTCTCCAGTGTGTCAACCACATACATGACACAGCATGAGTCATTGGCCTTCCCTTTTACACTGACCTCAGTTAAGTCCTCAGTCCTTTCCTCATCTGCTCCCAGATGGAGTTCCATACACTCCAGATAGTCCTTGACATAGAGAGCAACACCCTCTCCTTGCCACTCCTGCCTGTCCTTCCATGAAGAGCTGATACCCCTTCATTATAACACTCCACTCATAGGAGTTATCTCACCATGTCACATTATCTGATGGTTCTCAGCCTCTCTACCTCCTCTTTCATCTCTGCCACCACACCAAGCCAATCATTCACCTGCTCGCACTGCATACAGGTGTTGTTGCTGCTGCCCACTGATACAAGTGAGAGACTCTGACACTTCCTGCAGCTGGAGACCTGGACAGCTGAATGTTTACATGAGAGCTTCTTCTGGGTCACCATGTTCCTTTTTACAACAGCTTTCATCTGACCATTGTTAGGTCACTGGGAGGACAGTGACCACAAGTTTGCCTGTAGAGCCAGGAGTGGGACTGCAGGGGAGGACTGCGCCCTGCCCACACACCCTTCACACTTGCCTTGCCCATGTGAACTACCACATAAACTGCCACTCTACGCTCTTCTGAAGGGGCATGACCTGTTCACTGCACTTCCTTGGGAGGACTCTTGTACCTATACGGGTTTAGCCGCCCTCACTTTTGATCCTGCCCACAGAGTCAGAGCTTCCCCAGTGACTGAACTCTGAGATGCCTACAGCTTGCTTAGAGCTTGTACCCAACAGGGCACTTAAAAAACCCCAAACAAAACAACAAGAACAAACCCAAACAGATCAAAGGTAAAATGTAAGCTACACATCAAAACCAATGGTGGTGGTAAATCTGGACTCAGCTTTCCTTGTAAGGAATGATACTTGCCTGCTTCTGGACTAAGTTTGAAGAGGGCCACGCATTTTATACTAAAATACACACGTAACAGAAAGAAAAGTTAGCATACAGAATGGATTGTGTTTTGAAATATAGTGCAGAGGTCAAGATTTGTCTGGCACACACTAAAAATTAAGGATATACATTCAGGCTGGAGACAACATACTGATACATCTTTTTTACTATTGAAAACTTCAGTTGTTGACACACAGAACTATTTATTCAGTGTAACCTCTTTTACACTTCATGAAAAGGATATGTGATCTGGGCAAGCTTCACTTATCCTTGGCCAAAATAACTTAGCAAAATTTACCTCATTTTGGAACATACATCGTAATTCTTTGGTTGAGTGAATCATGGGTAAAAAAAAGGCTGTCTATAGAACTTAGATTATTTATGCAAAATGGAATAGAATTTTAAGCTATGGCAGTGAATTTAAACAAACCAAACAGTTCATCTCTCAATGGCTTTGGTTTTCCCTCCAGAACTCACACTACAACTGTGCTTTTTTCCCCTAAAGACTAATACCAAGTAGCCAAGTTAGCCAAAGTGTTTTTCTGCACCACTACTTACTACCAAAACCCTCACCATCTGGTTAAAACTGCTCCGTTTGTCCTTTGCCAATCCAAATTTACCCTAGCCTTACCTTTGATCTGGACTATGCAGTCTTTTAAAAAGCAGACAAGGTGTTCCAGTGCTGATGTGCTTAGTGACATAGGATGAAACAATAGAAGTACAATTAAAAGTACCCCAGCATTCAAAGCCCATTGTATTATAAAATATTAGAGACATGGTGAGGAGTGAGGAACCCAGATTTATTTTTTCTGGAGTTTTTCTGGCTGGCAAAAGTTGCTGTCAAAAATACACTTTAAAAAAGTAAGAAATAGTGGAATTCCTGCTTCATATACCTACCTTGTGATGAGGAAGGAAGCTAGGACAGTGTTAGGGTGGTGATGGGACAGCACTATTATGCCAACATTCATCAGTATATACTGCTATGGTGTCTGTATTGCACTTTATGGAGTTCTGACAGAACTCTTACTTGGTATTTTAAACCGGTGTAATAACAATTTCACCATGACAGGCATTGCTGCCCATCATTGAGGTCTACCATGACTGGAAATACAAGTTTAGAGAAAAAAGGAAAAACTCACACCTTTGCATATACTTCATTTTAGTTAAGTCCCACTTGAATGCCTTTTACACGTGAGTAACAGACATGTTTAACAAGATTACACAGCGAATAGAACATTTTTAACTCTCAAGAACACAGGAGATTGAGATGCAAACTTCTCCTTAACCAATACTACACTGAGGAAACATGTATAATCTCTCTAAATCAGCTTTCCCTGCAGATCTCATGTGAAAAATTCAAAACTAAAGACCCCTAAGGATTCCTCCAAACGGTCCTTATAGATAGTAACAGTGTCTACATTTAGACAGGTTGAAATGAAATGCAGGTGTTTTTACCACCAGCAGGTCCAACCTCCTGCTTGCAGTGGTCAGAAAAGACAGAGTTGAGTAATTGGAGAATGGCTTGTGGCTGAGAGGGCTTCAATTCAAATCACACTGCAACATGCAGAGCCTATATATACTGCAATTCCTACATTTTTTTGTCCTGAGTACCAAAGAACATCTGTGTGGCCTATAACAGAGCAACATTATTGGGTGATGACAGTGTTAATAAAGCCATCTCATTATCTCTCCTCCATGTTATGTGTAATATATCTTGGAGAAAACCAGGCAAAATAAGATCTATGTAGGAAGCAGATAAGCAGGATATAAATTAATTAAAATAAAAAATAGTCCTTGTTTCAGATTGAACAGAGCACTGAGCATCCTGACTAAATACAATAAAGCTCCAGCAATCATACCATGACCTGGTGGTTGGCATGACAATAAAGGCAATTAATACCTTAGGACATGGCTGGCTAAGAGCAGATGGGAATAAATGCCTTCTGGATACTAACTGAGCCTTTTCTTCCTAAATGTCAAGCTGCTGGATCATCTCATGAGTGTAAAACAAATGGTGATATCATGACAACAATGCTTATAGTTCTTAAAGTGAGCCTCAGAAGACAGGGAATCAGCACCCTGAACCTCCCCAGATCCCTTGGCTGACACTGAGTGAGACATTTATGTTGGCATTTATTTTTCTCTGGCTGCACCTCAATCAGCTGTCAGATATTTCACTACTCAGGCCAATGAGACTATGGTATAATTGAGCATCACTAGTGCAACTGACAAGATCAGTCAAATCACTGATGCCATTGATTAGACCACTGTGTGCTATGATGGGAACTCAGATACCAAATTTAGGAGTAGCCATCTCCATAGTAAATACCCACATTTTATAAGATGAGACTGTCCTCCAAACATCACATTCCAAATTTAGAAAATAGGAACCCTGGTATTTGACAAAGTGATGTTAACAAAGAGAATCAAAGCTGAGATGTTTTATTCCGTTACAGCAATAAGAGGTGAATATCTAAAAGTTTATGGGAAACTTACTGAAAGGTTTGATAAGGCATTGATTGTTCTTTGGTAACAGTATTGCTCACAGGCCCAAACTTTTGAGCTGCATTCACAATTCATTAAGCTTAAGCACAAAGAGCAGAGATGAACCACTTTGTTTCCTCACACCAATGCTGCCATGCTGTTTGTCACAAAGCTCAGTTCATAGTCTTATGCCCTATAGTATCAAAAGCCCAGTGCAAACTGCTTATGCTACATTCAGAAAATGGAAGACTCTTCCCTTGTTCATTACTTCCCACATAAACATCTGTGACTATGCAAAATCTGGTCACAGGCATCCTTAAAGGAAGCCTGATAGACAAAACAGCTGTATTGTTTTGTTACAACTGCTATTTTGTACCTTCCTTATCTGCATTAGACCTACCGCACTGCTCAGAATTACACTTGAATGGCTAAGGATTGTTTTCCTATGCCTAGCAGCACTTAGGAGAATGAGAGAACGTTCTTTCTATAGGAATATTGCAGGTGAGCTCCTTGAAAAGAAAAAGGGAGAGACAACACAGCAACAATAGGACAGTACCTGTCTCCCAGATAAGGGAATAAATGACCAACCCCAAAAGCAGACACATGCTTATTCTGTAAGAAAAACAAATGTGGTATGTTTGCACTGTGTTATTACCACCCCAAAGCAATCTGAAAGGCAGTGTCATGCTCTACTATGTGGTTTCTGGTACACTCAGTGTACGTTATAGTTGGGAATGATGGAATTATGTATTCAGTCACTGGCTGGAAGAAGAAAATAAAACTAGAAGTTCTCTTATAAAATAACGCCTGTCCTTTCAGCCTACTAATTTGAAGATGCTGTGATTTAAGTAATTTACTTCCATTTTTACTTTATAGACAGCATTTGTGTTCTGTTAAGAGAAATCTTTGATTTAAAATAAGTAACTGAAAAGCTATAAACTTAAGAGAAAAGGAAGAATGTTAGTTAGAAAAGGTCTCTGAAAGTGTACTCTATAAAGCAAACAGATTTCTTGAACTTTCTGTATTTGAAATGACATTGATAGCATCAGTAATAAAATTAATTCCCAGAGGACTAAGGACCTCTATGATGAAAGATTCAAATAATCTCTGAATTACCTCATCACATCAATAATTCTTTGAGACTACATGCCTGAGTGATAATTGCTCATGAGTATTAGAAAGGTCAATGTACACCACCTATCTGTTAAGTAAGTGACTGACAGATGTTAAGTCCTTTACATGCAGCAAAGAACACATGGCTTTATGAGAAGGGTCAGCAGTTAAGGACTGCCAAAATTCTTGTACAGCAAGTCAGCACTCATGATGAACTAGGAGACCATAATGCAGCTTTGAAGGATGTGAAGCTTATACTACTGTTACTTAAAAAACCTGGCTGAGTTCTACTTTTAGACATGAAGGGCTGATTGTTATGGCCACCACTTAGCCTTTCACATTGAGGCTGGGTCCAACTTATTCATGGATCAGGGTATAAATTCCAAGCAGCACCCAGGTTACACACAACCCAAAGGTGAGGTGCATGGGAGAAATGCCCTCTTTGCTTGCTCTATTCGTTGGAGAAGGTAGCTAGCTGGATGCACAGCAAAGAGACAGTCACAAAAATAAGGGAAAAAAAAGAGAATAACCTTTATACTTACTTGCAGCAGGAAAAGAACAGAAGAGGCAACACAGTTCAGTTTCTTGTGCTCTCTAGGTTATTCATGGATGGTGAGGGAAGTAAGGAGGTCCATTTTTTTTTACTATACTGCACTGAACTGTACTGTAACGTAACTCCAAATAGGAAAGTTCTTTTCATATGTGGAAACTAACTGAGTAATATTGAGTCAAAGCCAGAGCAATATGGTCCATAAAACAGGACAGTACAGATTAATGGTTCTAATAAAATTAAGACTAAAACTGAAGTCATTCTTCAATAGAGGAAAATAGGAGAAAATATTTCAGAGAGCACTGGAATTAGCCAAAAAATATTTAAAAGCTAAACCCCTTTTACATTCAACAGACATACCATGCTTTTTATCCATATGCATTTCAGTTACCATAATGACTGGATCCATTCACTCAATTATGTCATTTTTATCTCAGCATTTTGGAATTTGAATGGCTTGTTTAAGAACTGCAGTTGCTTTGGGAGCATAATTAAGACTTTTAAGATTGAATAAGAGTGAAGCCTATGCTTTCTGGTACTACTTTTGTAAAATTAAAGCTTTGCATTAATCCTCTACAGGATAAATGACATATTTAAACAAATACTAGTTACATGACTTGGAAAGTAAGCTCCTGGGGCCAAACTAGTAATCTTTTATCATATACAGCACAGTGAGGTCTTAATTCTTGCTTGAAATCCCTCTACATAAAAAATATAATTATAATTACTTTATAAACCTAATGAATATGATAGTATTATAAACATTGTAAGTGTTACTCATGGTAACCACGTACACTCTGCTCGTATCTGTAGTCATTACCCAAGCCTGTAGCCATTTCCTTGTGTCCTCTGTTTAAAGGGCTTCTGAGCTCCTATCTGAAGGAATTGGGAAGACAAGATGGATTTCATGCTTTGAAAAAAACCTCTTCTTGGCATATTCCAAACCAAATTATGGCCAACATGCACTCCATTAACTCTTTCGTTTGAACAATGCGAAGGGAGGGTGAGGCTGCCAACCTTTTAGACCCTTGCTTTGTTTTGCAAGCACTTCCAAGATAGCCCTGAAGACGAGCTGGTATAGAAAGCTCTCATTAAAAAAAAGTGATTACAGTAGAAACTGATATGTAGCTGAAACAAGGTGTGGTAATACATACCGTGACCATCATCGAAAAATTCTGTTATAGTTGCTGAAGTGCATTTGGACCAGGGTTTTGAAGCATCGATGCTAGTCAAAATAGAGGACATCAAGCGCTTATCTTCCATGGAGCCAAAGTTCTCCTCACAAAACTTGGAGTCATCGTGGGAAAGCCCAAGCAAGTGCCCTATTGAAATAAATAAATAAAATTACATGACAGCATAATTTACCAGCTTGAGATCACAGGCAAAGTAAAATGAACTGTATAATTAGTTCTCTGATTTTGAACAGCAGCATAAAGCAGGCTACTTAAAACATGGTATTTGAAACATGGCTTGAAAACAAAAATGCTCTGACAGTTTACACCATTACATCTAGCAAGGAAGCAATGTTGTAAGCTAACTGCTCTGATTGAAACCTAATCAAGACTAAAGTGAACTGTACTCAGAATGTAGTTCTTTTTCCAAATCTTCTTCAGTAATAATGACTTATAACTACATTGCTCTGTTCTGCAACTGTCTGGAAAGGTGCTGCAATTATCTTTCTAACTGGACAAAAATGTCAGTATTTATGGAATAACTAAACAAACAGTACATAAGTTCTTAAAGTCAACTCCTTGTTGGAGTACCCTCCTCAATATATCGAACTATCTGAATGGTGTTATATATTTATACTCCAGAACACAAAATCAAGTGCACACAAAGCAGCACATGATGAAACTTGCAAAAATCCTTAATGTTCAGGGGAGTTCAGTCTAATGCTAGATGAGTTCTTCTGAGCGTGACACAAACATTTTATGTAGATCAGTGATCTCTATCTTCTCTAGTCTCGGTGCAACAATAATAGATTGCTGGTAACACACTTTGTTCCCTCTGCAGACATCAGGTTTGACTTTAATTTCCATGCTCACAATTATTTCACAGACAATTTATTATCTAAACGGTAGAAGACTCAATGTGACTCGAAGCTGCAGGCAGCTCAAGCTTCAGGTTAGGTCAGGAGATGATTAATCAGACATCCAAGGCCAGACCAGGATTAACTTAATGTTAAGAACAAAGACCACCCATCAAAGCCACTACAGAGAAATAAACATGATGTAAATACAAGCCAAATGGACATTATACTAGTCCAAAATAACTCAACAGAAATCTTTCCATGTACCATCAGCTTCATGTTTTGCTATAACTGCTGTAGACTAGCTGTAATGTGGCACTTGTAGGGACACAAGTGGTAGGGCATCATATTCTGATATCCATAGTAATAGGCATGACAATAGTGATAACAATAATAATGCTTAAAATACAAGGTAAAAAAAGAACAAAATCAGCAAATTTAAACTATTTCCCATATATAAAACTGTCATTATGTTATTTTAATCTGCTTTGGGGGAGAAACTAAGAAGAAAGACATGGAGGTAGCACTACTCATTGCTGAGTTGAATCTGAGATTAGGAAAGAGCAGAAGTCTTTGTTAAGGTGTTGTAGGTTAATTCCTGACCCCTTGACATGATGTGCCACGTTAGGGAACCCACCAGGTTCCATCAAATGACCAGTGTGGGAACCCATGGATATCCCTTCTCCATGCGGCCCTTTTGGCATATGGAAAAAGGGTTCAACCATCTCTTTTCTGCCCTGAGCCATGGCAGGACAGATGGCACTCCAATCAGCACTTCCTTGGGCTATGTGTACAGAGTGAAAAGATAACCTCCCTCCATCTTCTTCCTTGATAGCTTCAAACTTTCTTTCCTTGGGTTTTTATTCATTTTCCCCTCACTCCTGATCCAGTCATAGTATGATTTGATACCCATACCCATTTTCTGCTTTTTTTTTTTCCTTTTTATCTTCTTCCTTTCCCTATTGCTGCTTGTGAAAGGGGGTGTGGGTGGGTGGGGGTCTGTGTGTGTGTGTGTGTGAAAAGCCTTTCTCAGGGTTTTTTTTTCCTTTCCTGCTGGTGGTTTTTGTAGCCACCCCCTTAAAAGAGAGAAATCTTAGGTTTTTGCACAGGCTGCTGTTGCTTCTGTAGTGGGACAGAGGCAGATCTGTTTTGCTGGCAGTTTACAGGGTCTTTTTCTTTCATCCTTTCCTAATTGTTTATATTTCTTTGTTAATAAAACTTGTTATTTTTCTTTGCCATAATATTGTCCTTGGTTCTGTTGTGTTTTGAAAACCCAAATTAAAACTGGGACATAAGACTACAGGAGATCAGAAGTCATCTGGAAGCTCTACTCACATGCTACATTCCTGACCTAAGGATGAAGTGACAGGAAAAGTGACAAGAGGGTCTTGATCACAGAATCATAGAATCATTTATGTTGGGAAATATCTTTAAGGCTGAGTCTAACCATTAATCTCACTGCATTATCATATGCAGCACAGTGAGGTCTTAATTCTTGCTTGAAATCCCTCTACATAAAAAATATAATTATAATTACTTTATAAACCTAATGAATATGATAGCATTATAAACATTGTAAGTGTTACTCATGGTAACCACGTACACTCTGCTCGTATCTGTAGTCATTACCCAAGCCTGTAGCCATTTCCTTGTGTCCTCTGTTTAAAGGGCTTCTGAGCTCCTATCTGAAGGAATTGGGAAGACAAGATGGATTTCATGCTTTGACAAAAACCTCTTCTTGGCATATTCCAAACCAAATTATGGCCAACATGCACTCCATTAACTCTTTCGTTTGAACAATGCAAAGCTCCCTACTAAATCCTGTTTTTGCACACCATATTCACTTGACTCTTAAACATGTCTGGGGATGGATATTCAACCGCTTCCAAGGACAGTCTACTCCAATGCCTGATAACTCTTTCAATTAAGACATTTTTCCTGATATCTATCACTTTGAATTGCACCAAGAATACTCAGCCCGTTCTTGGCAGCTACCTCAATTCCCACTGAGGGAAGGTGGTAAGGAGGAAGAAGAGGGTCTTTCTCTTACTTTTGTCTTTTCCCCTGATGTATACACATTTATCAGCATCACTCAAATACGAATACAATTTGAATTAAAGGCCCCATCAATGCCAGTAAGAATTATCCAAGGAACCTGGGTTAATACTGATGATTGTTAGCATTTCTTTCCCCATTACTACTGTTGCTAATTGCTGTTGCAGTACTGAATCACAAATACATTCATTGGTACAAGAACATAAAGAAACAAACTTAGATACTGAAGGCATGTTTAACTACTAATGGGCTTTATGTGCAAGATAGGGGCTTATTTTTTTTTTTTTCTGATAGGAAAACACACTTTCCTTTGGCAATACTTATTATATATGGGACAGATAATGCTCATATTATTCTGCACCAAGACATAGTTGAATATCAGTAGGTACATGATGAGTTTCAATCTGATGCAGCTCTATATAATCACTTGCTCTGAAAAGATGGCAACTTCTTTGTTTTATTTAAGTCAAACACTGATGTTGAGCAGAACAATTCACTAGTAAGATTATTATTTCAAACAAATGAATTTCTCTGTCAGAGTAACCAAATAATCAGTGCATTACTCCTATATAGCAAATTATCTGGAAGTGTCACAGGCTGACAGTGTTTCATGAATCAGCAGCTACTGTGCCAATGAAGACTACCTCTGACATTGCCAAAGTCCTAGACACTCACAATGAGCCTCTCCAGGAAACACAAAGATTATGTTATTCTTGGCTGTTGTTCTATACAGTGTTATCGCTAAGCTTGTGTTTGTACTAATGCACTGAATGGCACTGGTGTCTGAAATCTAGGAACAGAGCTGACTGGTTAATGAACCTCAACACATGCCTAGTAGTAACATAACCAGAACCATCCTCTGCTGACATTAAATAACTAATTGCAGCAGGTTTTACTAGTCTTCTGCTACTTTAAGTAAACATTTACTTAAGGAGGGCTTCAGGCCTACATTCCAGCTTTTTTTGGTGGACCCCTGAATATGCAGTGGAGCTCCCCATTTAAATCAGGACCATACACATACTGTTTTACAGAGTTGCTCAGGATTCACCCATATTTCACTTGAATCTGTACCTTGGTATATGTATATAGTACCAATCAATTAAACATAAATATTTGCAAAATCCTTACTCTTACTGCAACATGCAGGACAACACCGTGGTGGTGAGGTCTAAGCTCACTGTAGTAATCTACTCTGAGATGACCTGTATGCTTAAAGGTCGCAGAAAGGATATTTTTTTTTGTTTACTGTCCCAAGACTGCTCATACTTGTAAGACTGCAAAAAATTACTTCACTGCAGCATATGAGGTTCTGTAAGTGGAAAAGAATTTTCATTTCTAAGTCATTGGACCAAACAGTTCTGGGTGAATTACAAAAGTTGGGAAATTGTTCTAAAAATTCAGCCAAATAACACCACGTGGCACACAACGCGTGTTTGGTGTAGGATATGAATAATAGTTGGGTGCAACCAGAAGTTTGAGAACTACGTTTTTCAGAGTGCCTCACATTTTATAACACAGAAGTATCCAAAACTCAATGATACGAAGGATTCAGTCTTATAGAGCAGAATTGAAGTTCTTTACAGTAACATTCTGACACCACTCTGCAACTCTGTGTATTTAAGACACAACTTTGCTCTCTACATGTATCCCTTTCTCTCATAGGTGGACTTCATCTTTTTAACTTACTCTTCTCACATGACAGATATCCCTGATGAGAAGACAACAAAAGACTTTATATAGAGCAGATATGCACAGGTTGCATTAATGCTGACACTTCTGAATGTCTAGGTTAGACATCTCTAATGTTGTCTGTAACAGTCTCTTAACACAATTTTTGTGCATTTAAGTTCCTCCTTGCACCAACTTCATTAGTGCTGTCTTTGAAAACCTCCATGTCTCTCCCGTGTGCATTTTTCAACCCTGGCTCCTCCTGCAGTGCAATTGTAAGCAACCTGAGCTTAGACTTACCTACTCTCAGAGCAATGTGATCACCATCTCAAATTATGGAAATCCTACAGCCAAGCAATGTGAATACTTCTGGAACAGGTCAGGGAGAATATTATGCTTTATTTGGCTCCTGGCTTCCCTGCCTGCAGGTTCTTTCCCTCAACTCTAAGAGAGACTGACTCTTCAGAGAATGTAACTGCTGAGCTGTGGACTGAACTTGCTCTTCAATTCTTTTTCCTCCTTCATACAGACAAGAAAAATACCCTTCAGATATGAGAAAAATTGCCACCTAATTTCAAGCTTTTCACTTTGAGTCAAGATTGAAAACCTTTTCCATAAAGTGGTGCAAATGTGTCTCCCTTTCAGAAGTGTCTGGGCAGCCTCTGAGGAGAATTTCTGAGTAAGTAAATAAAAGAAAATGCTTATCATGCGATTATTCAGTGCAGGATATTTAATTGTTAATGCATTGGCAAAAGCACAGGAAACTGAAACAGGGTAATCTTCTGGAAAGTGTTAAGCTACTGGCATCACCTTTAATTAGAGTGCAGCATAACTTCTACACTTCACAGTGATGAATAGGGTGAACTGAGGACATACCTCATTAACAGTGTCTACTTTGTCATATTAAATGAGGCCATTGTTCTAATGCATGATGAGAACTAAGATACTTTCTTGGCAGACTTCAGCTTTTTGAGGAGAGGCTTCCCAAAGTATTTGTGACTCTGTTTGTTATTTTTAAATTTTAATAAAAAGAAAATATAACAAGAAGAGCAGTACTAAGTAGTGAATAATTTTCAAAAGATGTAAATCTGATTATCAGCATTCGAGATTCTAAATTAGCCACTAGGGACATCAGTGAGGATAATAGCTGCTTATAGCATTAAACATTCCAATCCTATCTCTCCATAATGATTTGCCAGTTAACCTCGTATGTACAGTTGCAAACATTAAGAATGCAACTTTCAAAGAATTTTATGGAACTAAAATCCTAATCATTATTACAACCTAGATTTCTCTCTGTCCTATTTTTCTCTTTTATGACATTCTGACCAAACATAAAACAAGTGAAAGCATACATCAAACTTCTAATAACTTTTAAAACTGTTTTTTCAATTAATTAGAAAGAATCAGAATGCAAATTGTGACAGCTATCTGTAACCTCTAAATGCTACCTCACTACGGTATGTTTTTCCTAGTACAGATGTGAGAACAGCTAAGTACTTATACTCTTGCACTTTCCATCCTTTTGCATCTAAGAATTAAAGAAGGGAAACCTTCCTTTCTGCTTGAAAAGTATCACCACCACTACCTCTCACATGTATGAAAAAGCTGGTAACACTTCATACTGCTTGGGACATTAGGGTTGCTTCTGGCATTTACTGCTAGTATTGTTCCTTACATAAGAATCAAAATAAAAAGATTACAGATGACCTTTCCAGTGATTATATACACAAGCATATTCCAGAGAAAGCTTCAGACAGAAGCAAAAGCTCAAGGAACATGGATCTTACAAAGAAGGCTTTTAAAACCAGTGCAAATTTTAGCACCACTATTTTGCACTACTATGAATATCAAACCACGTTATTAAAAAAAAGGTCCCAAGCAGTTGTGTAAAATAATGACTGGTTGAGAATGGGTTAGTAGT
The DNA here is from genome assembly GCA_013397515.1 of Upupa epops. Lineage (NCBI taxonomy): Eukaryota > Metazoa > Chordata > Aves > Bucerotiformes > Upupidae > Upupa > Upupa epops. Next base: position 13,496 of record VZRI01012673.1, on the reverse strand, counting down.
TCATCTAATGTTTTCTACTTAATGAAGCATCTCTGACACCACTCTGCAACTCTGTTTTACCAGCAGGATGGTGTTCAGTTCAATTATGGTGCAGAAATGCACAAAATCAAAAAAGAAGCGGATGATGAGGAGGCAGGGTTACTCGCATGCAAGTGAAGAGGAGTTAGCCTTCTTCCAAGCTGATTCCTCCCCAAACAGCCAAAAAACCAAGCCCCTAGATGGACTCATAGACTTTTCTCACAGCCTTCCTTCTCCCCTTGAGGTGAGACAGAGTGTGACTACATCAGTAAACTGATGAAAGGAGCGTCAAAGCAACCTGCAGACTTTGGAATATCATCTGCAAGGGGTTCTTGGTCCAGCTCTATCTGTTTAGATCATGAAGCAAGGAATGAAAGACTCAACAGCAGTTGTCAGTCCCTGGACTGCAGTTCACCTGCACTGTCTGAACTCATGATAGTGGACTTTGCACTGCATGAGCTTCCACAACTACTGAAGGCCAATACCCATTACAGTCCTATAGGAAATAATACCTCCAATGGGTGGAAGAATTCCTACACCTTGTAACAATGGGGTGTTTACAAAACAAAGTGGGGGTACTCCAAAGTGGTTGTGACAAGTCATAGAATCATTAAGTCTGAGAGAGACCTTCAAGATCATCAAGTCCAACTGTCAACCCACCACCACCAGGCCCACTAAACCATGTTTCCAAGTGCCAAAACAACAGGTTTTTTGAACACCTCCAAGGACGGTTGACTCCACCACCTACCTGGACAGCCTGTTTCAATACTTTGCCATGCTTTCAGTGGAGAAATTTCCCTTAATGTCTAATCTAATTCTCCCCAGCACAACTGGAGGCCATTTCCTCTTGGGACTTGGGAGAAGAGACCAACCCCTACTTCTCTACAGCCTCCTTTCAGGTAGTTGGAAAGGATGATAAGGTCTTTTCTCAGTCTCCCTCTCTCCAGTCTAAACAACTCCAGTTCCCGCAGAGTCTCTTCATAAGACCTGCCCTCCAGACCCTTCTTCTAGGCAATAAAATGTAGAGACTTTCTAAATATTCAGGCACAAATTTCTCTGCAGGCAAATCAGGGGTACATTGTTAGATGTGTGGAGAAGTACATTGCACTGCAGCTACTTTTTCTCCAGGAAAGAAACTGTGAAGCTAAGCAGAAGTTTGTATATTTCTGAATTATCTTAAAATACTTTACCAGACTATCTGAGGACGTTCTATGAGAGAACAGCATGCACAAATTACTCTGATCATTTGCTTTTCAAGGATATTTGTATTTCAAGGATAGGAACAAAGAAAACAAAGTGTCCTAAATATACACCAAATATTTCCCTAAAAGACAAATCTTGGTGGCTCTTCTGGAAGAAAACAACCTTGTTTACGGACATACTCTAGTGCCTGAGCAGGCATCTCATACATATCTAGTGCCTGAACCGAATAGCATGTCAACATACAGCTTTTGCACTGAATTTGAGCACAGGACACATGCAAAGTGACACAGCATGCTAAAAAAATGCTGCAGGGATTGTAATTTGTTTTCTTAGAAAAGCTCAGCTCTGATGAAGCATGTGTTTTGCAGTGAGGTCATGCCTTTCACCTAATTTTCAGAGGGGATGACTGGAGTACAAAAGAAGGTCAAGTGATTTGCCCAAGGTTACCCTGTGAGTCACTGTCTCTCACAGGATCAGGACTCAGGAAGCTCTTGGCTCAACATTCTTCAGTGTAAACACCAACTCCATACCTTCTGCTGGAGCCTCTGGCTCTCTCCTTTGCTAAACAAAGACTAAAACCAGTAATTCTTTTAAACTAAAATAATTCAATTCTGTATTTACTGTTTTCCTACATTATGAGTCCTTGGCTCCTCATTAAGAGCTGCATACTGTTATCATTCAGAAATCCTCCTGAAGTCACGGGAATTTTTCATTAAAAATGATGGACTTAAGCAATAGTGATTAATGAAGTTGTTTTTTTATAAAACAGAAGCCTTTTGAATTACACAAACTTACAAAAACCTTTTATTTTAGAATACTAGAACTCACTTCTTTTTCATACTTTAACTTTCCTTCCAAGTTTTGGTCCTTTGACTGGTATCCATCACTTATGAAAGAAAAAAAGTAAAAATAAAAAAAAAAATCACTCACTTTTAAAACTCCAGCCCAGAGGCAGTTTTTAATATTTTTGGCTTAAAGGAGTTCTTCAGACTGAACGAAACAATAGTCTGAAGTGCAACTTCTTTTCAGGAGCAGACTTAAAAAAAAAAGCCACAATCAGACATTCACACACCAGCCCTTCAGACTTCATACAAAACAAACTTCTGCTGAAATGGCTTGTTACAACAGACTTCTGCGGGAGATCACAGATACATCAACCCTGTCAGACAGGCAATTTGCTGGAGAGATTATGTGCTGGCAATGCACACTAGGCAATCAGAAACCACCATATCCACACAGACACAAATAATCATGAAAAAGATGTGGTCCTGGAGGTCCACACTCATCTACTATGCTAATTAACGGGGGCTGTAGAAGACAAACATTAATTTTAATGAAAAACGTGGGTCAGTGACACCCATTTCACATCTGTCCAACACAGATTAACTTGCAAAGGATATAGTTCATGGCAGATCACAGTAAATGAATAAACTCTGAGAGAGCAGATAGAGCAAGAATGTCAAAATTGCATTGTCCATTGCCTGTTTATTTGGTAATTCTGCCTTCCTCTGTACTGAAACTATTTTCTGCACAAAATCTACATGATCCTATCAGTGGTATTTACTTGCCAAGGAGGAAAATAATCCCTAATTTCCCTTGCAATTTGGAATCTGGGGTTTTAGGCAAACACAGCCGAGGTGGAGATCTTTTAGAATCACAGAATCATAAAATCATTTAGGTTGGAGAAAACCCTCAGCATGATAGAGTCATAAAATGCTTTAGGTTGGAAAGAACTTTTAAACTAAAAGTCACCTAGTTCAACCTCCTTGCAATGAGTAGGGACATCTTCAACTAGATCAGGTAGCTCAGGGCCCTGTCCAACCTTGACTGCGTCCAGGGATGAGGCATCTGCTATCTCTCTGGGCTACCTCTTGCAGTGTTTCAACACCCTCAGTGTGAAAAATTTCTTCTTTATATCTAGACTAAATCTTTACTCTTTCAGTTTAAATCCATTACGCCTTGGCCTGTCACAACAGGCTTTGCTAAAAACGCAGCAGCATTTATCTGATGACCATACTTCTTTTCATGCAGTCCAGGATATGGTTTGATTCCTGGACTGCAAGCACAAATTTTCAGCTCACGTCCAGCCTTTTATCCACTAGAATTCCCAAGTCCTACTCTGAAGGACCACTTTTCATCACATCATCCCCCAGTATCTCTTGTTGAACCTCATGAAGTTCACATGGGCTCACTTCTCCAGCTTGTCCACGTCCCTTTGGATGATGCCTGCACCACTCAGCGTGGTGTCATCTGCCACCCTGATGAAGGTGCACTCTATCCTACTGTTTATATCATGGATGAAGATACTAAAGAGAACTGGTTTCAGTATGGACTCCTTAGGGACAGCACTTGTCACTGATCTTCATCTGGACATTGAGCCATTGGCCACTACATGACCATAGAGCCACTATCAGTCCACCGAGCAGTCCACCCATCAAATCCATGTCTCCAATTTAGAGAGAGGATGTTGTGGAGGACCACGTCAAAGGTTTTACACAAGTCAAGACAGATGACATCATAGCTTTTCCCCTGTCTACTGATGTAGTTACCCCATCACAAAAAACCACTAGGTTGGTCAGGCAGGACTTGAGTCCAACCATAAATTTAACACTCCTAAATCCACCACTAAAATGTGTCCCTAAAATGACTTTTGATAATGAATGTTCTGAAACATTAAGAAAAACATGGTTTCTTTCTCAATTCCCTTATGGTTGCAGAGACACTGATATTTTGCTCCATGCATTTGGCTTTAAGTAATGACGTTCAGCAGTTTTTCAAAGTACAGTGCTCATTTAGTTCTTTCTTGAGTTCACATGTGCCCATAGATCAGCACAACTCCAGAAAGATTCTAAGCGATGTTAGTGCTGTGTCTGTTATTTCCTTCAGTCTCTGGTTGAGAACTTGGCCATGCACCTCCTCACTGCTCCTACAGAATCACCTCATGGACATTAAGGCAAAGAACCCAATCTACTGAGACTTAAAGGTATGTGGGTAGACAAAGAAAAGCTCAAGCTCAATCAGAATCTGAGCATTCATTTTTTTCTAAATAATACCAATTTCCCGTCTCTGCTTCTGAAGGCAAAGTGTCCCAGCTTCACTAAAAAAGGTTTGTTTTAAGCACCATGTGCGCTGCAGGCAGAACAATTGTGTATTACATATAACACAATAAGTAAATTAAAATACTGATGAGCAAGCCTAGGACTTCTTACCCAAAGTTTTAACCAGCAACCTTTGTGTTTTGAAGCAGCAGTCATATTTTCTGCCCCACTCTTCACCCCTTGTGAAGGCTTAGCTTTGACAGCTCATCTTTTCTCTTAGCCAAAGGGATGTGTTCGTAAGGGCTTAATTCAAAGAGCTTTTGCAAGAACAAGTTTAGATAGAAGTTTGAAAAAGTTTCAAAGAGAAGAAATCAAACAATTGTGTGATGTATGTCATCTGAGAAGACTTGAATTAGTATACTCTCTCCCTCTCCTTTTTGTGGTTTTAAGAAAACAAATCTTCCTAATTATGACTACCTGGATATTTGCCTAGTTTTTGTCTATCCTGATTGAAACCTATTATGAAAGTCAGACAACCTTCACCATTTTTTCATGTGCCTATGAGATTATGTGCCCCCTTGAAATGAGAGGCTACAAAAGATTTGTACCTGTCGAGTCTGAAGCTTGTCTTTATCTGCTTCATCTTGACAGCCTTGAAATCAAAGGGCTACATGTTCAGCAATGGAAAAGATGACTGTTTAGTTACTTTCGAGTGTACACCAAACCAACATACATGGTAAAATATGGAATGAGCATTTTTTGACTCTTTTATAGACATCAAAAGCAAGATTACCATTTAAGTATCACACATACTGGTCTTCAGTTTTTTTTCTGAACAAAGATCAGAATCATACAGTTTGCAGTAAAGGTTACACAGGTTAGACACAGTCAACATAACCATCTTTCAGCAGAGGCCTACAACTAAAATACAGGCTCTGAATAAATGCTCTCAATCCACTCAGAATTCAGCAAAATGGTACTTTGATGTATTTCGGTGAACCACTGAGTAGGGATCCCAGAAGCAATACTTCTAAAATGGCTCCTTTACATAAAATATGCTCTCTAATAAGGCATTACACTTTGCTGACATCACTCACAATTATTTTTGTCCTCAGAGATGGCAGATGCTACAGAGTGATGGTTTGTGTAAAAGGATTTGGTATTAAACACATTTTCTAGTTTTAGTCTCTGTACAGTTCCTTGATTTTAGGTGTTAAGACAGTCTAGCTGTGGAGATAGTTGATATAACTTTACATAACCGTAGAAAATGAGGCTGATAGAAGACCCTGGAGAGTCATCTTGTGCAGCTCTCCACTGCAGGGTAGGATCAGCATCCCTTAAGCCATAGCTGTTTTAGCCAGCCAACTCTCGTTGAACCTCCAGTAATGGAGATTTCACAGACTCCCCAAGCAAATAATTCTTGCCCTTAACTGTCCTTCTGGTTAGATGGTTTTGGCTAATGCTTAAAGTAAACCTCCCTTGTTGCAATTTAAGGCCATTACCCCTTGTGCTGTCCTAGGTGGACATGAAGAATGATTTATTACATGAATTTTCTCAACAATTTTTTAATTGTCTTTGAAGACTGCTTTTATGTCCCCCTTTGGCTTTCCCTTCTCAAAAGTCACATGTAAAAGATAAAAGAAAACTAATGAACAGTGGTTTAATTAGTTCCATGTAGCAATTTTAAAGCTATATCCTAAAAATAAAATACTTGGAAAGAACATCAGTAAACCATATTACTCAGGAGGATAGAAGGAGTAATAGCATGCCAGTGTACTTGCATAACAGAGAAATAGGAACTTTGCGAAAGGTCAGATGAAGATTACCACTGAGCAAAAAGGCAGCACTTTCTCTGTATCTACACTTGAAATTAAAAACAGAAAAAGTTCTTTAAGATTGATGGAAAGAATAAAGATACATATGTTTTAAGTACTTAGACCTAAGTAACTCCCACTGAACTAGACTGGAGTATTGCCTGCATAAAGATTGCAGGAAGGATGCTTTTGTATTTAAGAATTAGTTCAAAACTCAAGACACAAATTGTGCTTCTTGTTTTTCCTAAGACTTCTTTAAAATTACCTATAGATAAAATGAACAGTATCCTAATTTATTTTCTCTTGGACTTTTTCTATTTGTCATTGGGGACAAACTGTTCCTGATTTTCCTTCACACAACACAGACAAGATTCAGGTCCTACCTCATCAGTCATTATATAGGGACCTCCACCTCCTACTGTCAGCTAATCAACTGTGCTAAAAATTTGATTGCATCTTTTTCTTTTGTGCTCTCTTTTACTGCTCTTTGGAGATTTTGCTTGTTATTATTCCTCATTCACATTCTTCCCCCAAAAAACCACTGGTCAAAATCCATCTATTTTATCCAAAAGAAATAAACACCCACAAAATGTAGTAGAAAGTGTGGCAATGGAAGTGGCAGGTTGATTCTGCAATAGACTGGTTTTGGCTTCCGATGCACAAATCCGACCTGAGCTACTGTGCTATGCATCACCCTGTTTGCTTGAGCTGCAGTTCTGTTTACTTTGGTTGCCTTCCAGAGAAAGAATCTGATCCTCAAAAAAGCCCTTGGATCCTTCAGAGAGGAAACAAGAGAATTCATGTCCCCTTAGAAGACAAAGTGAGGACATCCATCTATTCTTCAGATAGAGTCCATTTAAATGATGCTGTATCTGCTAACCTATGCACACACAGCAGGGTTATTAAAAAACCTGCAGGTGGTGACTGATTCACTTAGTGGCTCATCTTACTCTTTCTACTGACAGAACACAGAATCTTAAGCTTAGAGCCCTTAGCATCCCTTCCATCTTGAAGGGCATCTTCTATGTTGCTGGATAAATTCCACAGAATAACTAAGCTGCCGTAAAATTAAAGCTACACCCCACCCACAGGACAGGGGAAGACTTCTGAAATGTAGGAAGAGATTTGGTCTCCAAATAAAATAAAGCAAGGTTTTCCCCAAAGTGCTTAACTAAAGGGTATCCACACCACATTTTTATTTTTCATCCTTTTTTGACCTCTAATTTAATGTAAGTACTCAAGCAATTTTAGCTGTGTTTTCTTCTCAACTTCTCCCACTTCAGGCCACACACACAAAGATCATTCTGTGACTTGACACCCCTCCTTTCTTAAAATCTTATGGTAAAGAGAAAAAAAAAAGGATGTTATTTTAAACAACCTCTAACTAGAGTATTATGTCCACTATTTATGCATTTCAAATCATGCCTTTTTTACATTGAAAATTATACCTTTTACAGATTTCTGTAAACTTCCAGGTAAGAAAATGGCACTTTTTCTAAAATGTGCTTCTAGATCACTAAAAATAATTCATTTTGTTTACACTTTCTTTGTGTGGAATTAATGTATATTTACTCATTCCTATCTTTACTGATCTTTGTTCTTCCATTTTTAATCTATCTAAATATCTATTTATTGCTGATAAAATGGTAATTGTGACACATTACTCACTTCTTCAAATGCCACATGTATCAACTCTGCCATTACAAGCAAGTCCTTCATCCAGCCTTGCCACAGTGTGCATCACTTCTGGATGCAGTAAGATGAAAGCTGTTCCCCTAGCACACTGGCCACTGAGTGACAGGCTGTTTGCCAATCTATTGACTTGCCCCATTCCTAGACCAGGTTTGTGGTGGGCCTCGCAGTACCCAGATTTGTTGCCACTAAACTCATTTGATGTGAAGCTGTGTTTGATGAATTGCTATGCTTACCTCCAAACACTCTCAAGTGGTTATTTCAGAGGGTGTTTTCTTTTAGAATTGTTTTCTTATTTATTACAATAACAGTTCTGTTTTGGGGACTCACAGTAGATTAACAGGTGGGCTTGATGATCTTAAAGCTCTTTTTCAACCTAAATGGTTGAATGTTTCTATTTGTTTTCATGCAACACATGACCCCTCTCCAACCACTATTGATATAATTTCTTTGCAGTACCATATGAGCAGTAGGTTTATGTTCACTAATGACTGAAAGGTCAGGACACTGACAGCCAAGCAGCTTTTTCATATTTGATGACCTTCAGTCGCTGAGCCAGATGTCTATATAAGGCACACAACTCTTGGTCTCTATCTGCTAGCTCCTTGAAAACTGAAGTACTGCAATGATACTCCCAAAGCAAACTTTACTTTGGTTTGGCATGAGGTACAAGGCGATTCAGCAACTGGCTCTCTCTGAAAGCTCTCCTTTCCTTGTTATTTCCTTCCAAGAATGTCAAAAAAAGGAAAGTGTTCTCAACTTTTCAGTTGCTCTTCACTCACCAAAGCGCATAGCCCTCACACCAAATGTACTTCCTGTGAACGCATTCACGAAACATTAGTAGATTGAAAATAGTCAAGATGGCAGCAGTCTCCTGAAGGAATATGTCATGATGGATAAAATATCCCAGAAAATGAACTTAGTTGTGTTACTGACTCTTTCTTAAATCCTTCTGAAGTGTACTTGTAAGGCTCCTACTTTAAACTGCTTTTCATTGAGATGGAAACTGGAACAAAGTTGAACAGTTTTATTGACCAAACCTTTATCACCTAAATACTATTTCAGTGATTTCATGATTCACTGTATTTTACACCATAAAATGGAATTTCCATACACTTAGAAAAATATTAGTTACGCTTTTTTTACACAGAAGTCTTTCTCCTCAAGTAATACTTTATCCCAGGAAAGATTTGTGACAGCAGAGCATGCAAGCAGTTAAAAAAGGTGAGATGTTTTCCACTGTGTACATACTAAGTGCATACACATTACAATAGATAGGCCAAATGCTTTCACCGGAGGGCCAAGTACTGACATCTTTGGACAGTAGCCGCAGTCTTTGAATTTTCACTTCAACTAACTGCTTAGAAATGACACTGTCAGAAAGGAAACACCTACTGTGCGCCTTCACTTGCCTTCTGATCCCTTATTAGTTAACCCTGAAGTGCATATGTATACAATCTTAATCCTCAAATGAGTATCTGGACCAGGCAAAATCTGGAATTAATTGCGAAGTATTTTGGTTACTAATGCAGCTGTTACAAGTGTTTGATTTGGCAAGCGAACAGAAAAGGCACTGCATACCAATTTCGTGAGCCACTGTAAAAGCTGCATGGAGGCCGTCGTCTTCAATCACTGCACAGCTGCGCTCGGGAGAGCATATGGTCCCAACGTCTGCCATTCCCAGGGTATCACATGAATGATGCCCACATAAATCCTGCCCAGGAAGGGGAAAGAAATGTAAAAAATCATTAAAAGAAATTTCTACACCCATAGGTAAGAACCAACTCACCAGCCTTTTGCAAGCAGCAGAACCTAGATAAAAACATCAGTACAAGCTTCCATGTGAAGATGCCAAAGCAGTTTAAAAGCACAAACACCCAATCTCATCCCTGGTAAGGTCAGTGGCAGCATGCTCATCGACTTCACCAGGATTTGAATACATCCTGTAATTAATTATTGTATCATTAGTTGAATTTGCATTTCTGCAATGCATACAGAGCCTCAAACCAGTGTTGAGTTAGGTACTCAAAATACATGTACAAGTTTTTCTACTTCATTTAGGAGCATGAAATGTAGAAACATTTCCTTTACAATTGAAGTAGAATATACTCTTTATTTATAGAAGGTGAACCAATGCACAGGGTGAAAGCTTCTCACTTCTAATCAGTCCTTGAGCCAGCGATCACCTTTCTTTTCGAAAAGCAAGCATTTTTCCAAATTTACACAGGTATAATCCATGGTTTAAGAAAATCCTACGTTCTGTGTCAATGCAGATAACATGCAGACAGTTTTATCTTTAACCCCACTGGCTTCCACCCTTGATGTCCAAGTAGCTCCCCAGAAGTTGCTCTGGCTCTGTAGAGGTTGTGGGAAGGAACGGGATAAGAATGTTCACTTTCAAGGACTTTAAAAGAGATGAAGATTTTTTTCCAATTTTATTTAAGCAACTAAACCATGTAATTTTTAGCATCTCTGGACCAGTGTTAGAAGAGGCCCTAAGTGAGGTCATGTTACTATAGTATCAAACGTCTGTGGCATGTTCAACAACAAAGATACAATAATCCTTAAATCCCAATTACTTTCGCTTTGGTTCATATCCACTTAGCCTTTTATGTGTCAGTCCAAATCTGGCCCTTTCAGTCTAAGGGCACATTTTATGTAGAGGAAACTATGTAAATTTAACTGTGAGTGGTTTACCTACAGCAGCATGAGCAACAAAACTCAGTAAATATGTGCATAGTACCAATAAAAATACCTTTCCATGGTGATTTAACTGGTCTAAGTACATGAGAGTAAGATGTATAGAAAGTAAGATACCTCTGTACTGGTGCAGTCTGAACCAAGCACAAGCAGTTGAACTGAAATTCCTACACAAGTACCAAAAAGCTCAGAAATCTTGGAATCATAGAATCCTTAGGGATAGGAAGGGACCTTGAAAGATCATCTAGTCCTCCTGACACAGCAGGATCACCTAGACCAAGTTGCACAGGAACAGATTCAGGCAGGTCTTTAATGTCTCCATGATCTCTGAGGTCTTTTCCAGCCTCAATAATTCTGTGATTCTGTGATTCCAGAGAAGGAGATTCCATAACCCCTCTGGGCAGCCCGTGCCATTGCTCCTCACTGTGAAGAAGTTCCTTCTGATATTTATATGGAACCTCCTATGTTCCAGCTTGCACCCATTGCCCCTTGTCCTGTCACCAGATGACTCTGAGAAGAGCTTGGCTCCATCCTCCTGACACCCACCCCTCACATATTTATAGACATTCATGAGGTCACCCCTCAGCCTCTTCTTCTCCAAACTAAAGACATCCAGGTCCCTCAGCCTTTCCTCATAAGGGAGGTGTTCTACTTCAGATAGCCCTTCCTGGATGAAGTCTAAATTACTTGCATTGACAGTGCAAATAATAGTATAAAACAGTATAAAATTCAGGCCTTGTCTCTGAATGAAGACTCTGTGTCATTTGGTCTTTTCTTGTATTTCAGTGTTTATCTATTAGATAAATACTTAACAGCAGTACTGCTCCCCATGTAGGCATAATTATATCAGCACACAGATGTGACTGTCACAGTGCAGGATTTATTTCTTTTTGCAAACAAGAAGCAGCTATACTAATAATATGACTGAGACTATACCGTAGACACTCCCAGACCTCACAATTACCCTCTGGTTTGATGACACAAGTATAATTAAAAGAATCTTTCTAAGCGGGCAATCTCATAAACTTACTTTGAGTTATTTCTGATGGGATAAGTGAAGTATGGAAAATTATGATGGGGATGCTATCTGTAGGCAGCCCGTCTGATTCCTGGCTGGCTAGTAATCTCACCCTCAAAGTTTCAAAAGCTATGCATATACTTGTGTTATGCCACTGTCATTAGATATCAAAACTATTAGCTCATACATATGCAAGCACTAATGGACATTGTGATATTTGGTTTCTTTTCATATGTTATGAATTACTGACANGAAAATTATGATGGGGATGCTATCTGTAGGCAGCCCGTCTGATTCCTGGCTGGCTAGTAATCCCACCCTCAAAGTTTCAAAAGCTATGCATATACTTGTGTTATGCCACTGTCATTAGATATCAAAACTATTAGCTCATACATATGCAAGCACTAATGGACATTGTGATATTTGGTTTCTTTTCATATGTTATGAATTACTGACACTGCACCACACTGCATGCCCAGCTTTTTCTCAGAAATCTAGTCACTCTATCAAACCACTCTTCCATCTCCATAGCTTCCCAGAATATGACACATAAACCCACATATCACAGCATCCCACTAGGAACTTAGAAGGCAGTGCTCATTCGCCTAAAAGTGGTCTAGAAAAAACAAAGCAGACTTTGTGCTTTATGAAATACTGTACCAGATTTAGCTGGGATAAAGTTGATCCTCACCATGACATCTCTCTTGGTGCTGTGTTTGTGGTGGTAGCTGGAGAAGTGCTGATAACACACCAGTGTTTTGGCTACTGCTGAGAAGTGCATGACCGCACTGAGGCTGTGGGTTTTTTTCTTTCCTAACATTCTTCCCAGCAGTCAACTGAGGGTATGTCCATGTCAGCTAACCCAAACTGACCAAAGCGATATTCCATACTATATGACATCAGCCCAGATATAAAGGCAAGGGGAAAGAAGGAGTGGAGGAGTGGGGATGGACGTTCATTCATGGCATTTTGTCCTTCAGAGCAACCATTATGTGTATCAGGACCCTGCTTCCTAGAAGAGCAGCTAAACATCTTCTGTTGATGGGAACTAGAGAATAATCTTTAGTATTTGCCTTTGCTTCCATGCATGGCTTTTGCTTCTGCTTTATTAAACTGTTACTGTTTGTATGCACTACCCTTGTTATATTTTCCTCTCCCCTGTCCATCTATGAAGAGAGAAGCAACTTTGGTTGGGCCAAACCACCACAAATACTTTAAATCTGGATCAGATTATTTTCATTAAGGTCTGCATTAGTTAAAAGTTGCTTCTAGGAAATTCCACAGCACAAAATAACTGATTCTAAAAATCGCTTATCTACACAATTACCTAGCTCTGCCAACATCTCACAGACAGTGTAAAAACAGCTGTCTTCTGAACGTGTTGGACCAACAGTCATTGTAAAGAGGAAGACAGGAGCACAAATTCACTTTGGTCAGAGAGTGATACAGTAAAGCCTCATTCCCTTAAACCAGCTCCATGACCGCATCTGTGTCACACCCTGATGCTCAGAAGTCTGAGCAAGGTGCAGCTGGGTGGTGGTCAAGGGGGTTTGTAAAGAATGTTGGAAACAAGGACAGGAAATATTTTCTGATAAGAGTTTTTTATGAAGCTGTTAATGAGGATGGGTGGATGTCTACAGGTCGTCCATCTGCTGCTAGAGCAGGGCATGCATTGGCCATGCTTTGATCAGTGAGCATGTGCTGAGCCTTCTGGTTTTGATTGCAGGCTTCAGTCCTTCCTGACTGTCTGAGGATGCTTTTTCTAAGCTAATACTGACATTGTCAATAATCACTTAGGCAGATTATTGAAGACTCAGCTGCATTATGTTCCTAATTCACAGTCGCATTTATTCTAAATTTGTCTTGCTGATGCATGATTTGAACTTTAATGTATATCTATTCATAGCATTACACAGTATACACTATATATATAACTGAAGCCTACCAAGTGCCATCTCTGAGACAAATCTTGCTATTGGATCAGCTCAATATTCCTTAGCTACATGGTCCTTC
>VZRI01012672.1:30109-83261 GCA_013397515.1 Upupa epops | reverse complement strand
GGGACTTCACCAGATTTCCATGACTTCTGGAACATAGTACAGATGGGTTTAGCCTCCTCATTTGCCAGTTCTCTCAGTACCTATGGGCATATCCCATCAGGTCCCATGGACCTGAACACTTTCAGATTCTTCAGGTGATCATGAACCTGATCTTCACTTATGATGGGCGGTTCTTCCTTTCAGTCCCTGACGTTGTCTTTCATGACTCCAGGAGTGTAGCTGGAGGCCTTTGCAGTTAAGACTGAGGTAAAGAAATCATTGAGAACCTCAGCCTTTTCCATGTCACTTGTGACCACATCACCTGTTTCCTTTCTGAGGGGGCCCACACCTGCCCTAGTCTTCTTTTTACCACTAATATACCTGTAGAAATTCTTGGTGTTCCCTTTGACCTCCCTGGCTACGTTCAATTCAAACTGTGCCTTTCCTAACCAGACCTGTTCCCATTGACGCTGCTCCTGTGGGTTACTACTGAGATGCTAAGAGACTTGCTGATGGGAAGATACTGAACCCCCTGATCTACTAAGAGTTTACACTTGTTCACGTTTTGTAGATATTACATTATGGAAATAGTAATTTTCCCTTTCACAGTCTCTTGTAGCTCTCAGACTTTCCACCTCTTCTTTTAGCTCAGCCACCATGTTCCTCAGGTCTCTGATCTGCTCACACCTAACACAGGTGTTGTCCTCCATATCAAATGCCAGGCTCCAGCATTCACTGCAACCACCTGCCCGTAAGTTTGAGAACAGATTTTTATTTTGTGCTAGTTAAGGATTTAACAGTTTTGTATTACTGAAGTAACTTTTGTTTCTCAGGTAATGTAATGGAAAAAAGTCCACATTTTTATTTGAAATGAAATGAAAATAGAAAAATAGATTTACCTTTCCTCTTTACTCCTCAACATAGATGCTGACAAGAGTGTGGGTAAACTGACATAATGAATGCATTAGGTGATCTTAAAATGATCCTCTTTATAACCTCATGTGTAATTTAAGCATGTTAGGCATAATAAAAAATATTAGGCATAACAAATAGTAATAAAATAGTATATGTGAAGTTAGACCCAAAGTACAAGCACATTACTGTACAGTGCAAAAGACACTGAATTCAATGGCCTGATCAGATAATTTCCTAAACTTTGAAATTTGAGGTTCTTTTTGATATTACTTTCTTTATTACTCCAAAATCTGAAAGTTAATCAGCCTAAATATGACCTCAGCTAGCCGAGTAAAGCCAAACAGGAATTGACACATATGATGTTGCTTTTCATTAGAGGCATAGAAAGATGTTGCTTTTCATTAGAGGCATTTTTTTTTCTTTCCTCTTGTCAACTATCAAGTCTTTCAGGATAATCAATAAGCATAACATGTCATAAAATAATGTCACTAGAATAAATATAGTATTTTTCTGTTACTATAGGGATCAATCATATTAAAGATAAGTAGTGATTTTCTATGGTCTATACTACCTTTTATTTATCCTCTATTGCTCCCATGCAGGGAAAATTACTGTATGCAGAAACAAGTGAGTTCCTTGCTCTCTGCATAAAAATATATTGGTGGCGTTTTGCCTGACAGCTTAGGATTTTATGTAATATAGCAAAGAACTCAGTATTTCGCAGTTCTTGGTGGTCTTTTATGGGATATTGAAGTCAATTTAATTGTGACTTTCCATCAGAAATTAAATGTGGCCCACATAATATAATGGTATATTTTCACAGCAAAGTTGTTCAGGAAAACTTTTTGTTTCTAAAAAACTTCAAATATATGAGTATAGACAGTAATAAAAAAGTGTCATAGCTTCCTTATATGTTGCTGTTGTACATTACTATGAAGAAAGTCTGCTCAGTGTGATCGTATCACCTAACTCTCAAAAACCCAAGATTATTTCCTCAGCCTGCAGTCTGTCATTCCTTACAAAGTTGGAGTTTAAAAGCCTGGTATAAAAATCCCCTTCCCCTTATAAAACCTTCAGTCTTATTCTTTCCTTTTTCACTCTGATTTGAAGGAAATAAATTCAGTTAATTTGGATAGTAAAGGCAAGAAGAGTTTGATGGTAATTTTGGTATCACTTTTCCAGCAGACGGTGTCTAATAGCCGTAGTAGATGATTTCCATATGCCAGAAACAAGCAGAGGATTGGAAGCATCAGTTTCAGTCATATGTGATTCAGTGTCACCTTTTACTTTATAAATCCCATGTATATCTCCTGTACCAAAACTGAAAATTAAATGTCTGCAACATTTCCTTGGCACACACGCCACCGAGAGTAGGTGGTCTTTCAATGAGAGTAGTTTTGCCAAAGTTTCCTATTCATAGCTCCACTGTCTCCTATTAACCCCTTCTAGAATTCACATCTGCTACAACATTTCTTTCTCTTTTGTTTTACAATATTGTTTGGTAGTTTTAATATGGTGATGATGATGAAACTCACTTTCTGGGATTTTTGGGTAGCTTTCCTTTCTTCTTTCCCTTTTGTAACCTTAACTTATTTTCTTTCTCTGTTTATCTTACAGAAAATCTAAAACTGCATCAGATTGCCTTCATTTTCTGAGGGTAATGATGAATTATATGAAATAGTCATAGATTCTGAAACAGCAGATAAATAGAAAACATCTGCTGTAATTTTACTGCAGCTTAAAATAGCAACTAGTGCCCTTAATAAAAGAATTTACACTATAAAAAGAGAAATATCTTGTTTGTAAAGGTTTAATTTAAAACAAAATACACATATGCATACCCAGTGCAACCTTAAATGCTAAAAGTCATAGTAGTAAAGGTAATATTAACATTTTGGTAATTAGATTAATTCATTCTCTTTGCACAGATAGCTGTAGTTCTTTGTCTATATTTGTAATATTACTGTTTTGTTAAAAAATAAAGAATAGCTTCACAAAACTACATTTCCAGAGAAAAATTAATGTGTTCATTGTATCTCATGAAACACCTCTCTATTGTATAACTATGAAGGCTATACATTATTGCTTAGTCACTCACTCCAGACTTGTGTCTTGACTATGTCTCAGGTCAAACTTACTGCTTATACAGCACTATCTATCCTGTGGTCATTGTTTTTAAGGACTTCTTTAAATAAGATAGGAATTGCTAAGTGTCTTTAAGCCTGACAATTCATGGCATCAACACCTAAGCATAGAAGTCAGTCTAAACCTGAGGAAGGAAAAAAGAGAAGACCTTTGGCTTTCTTGAATTCTAGGTGCATTTGACAAAATTTTGGGGTTTCAGTATTTAGAATTTTCTGGTTGTATGCAGTGACCATTGCATGGTCTCTAGCAGCTCACAAATATACTACCGATGTTGTTGTTCTCAGAGATGATTTGGAGGTCATGGACATTTTTCAAATTGTTATTGACATAAAGAAACTGGCATTCAGTCAGTCATTGAACAGATGTTGTAAGATCTTTTATATTTTCATGCACTCTAGCCAAACAAAAAGTAATTTAAAAAACAGATATTTGAATCATAGCAACAAAATATTTCCTTAAAAAAATTATGATTATACCTTATCACATTAATTTTACTAGAAACCTTTAATACAGTATAATTTTTATACTTTCTTACTTATATTTCTTACAGTTATCATTCCTTTTATATTGTGCTTTAAAAGATATACTTGCAGGTTTGTTAAAGGAGGAAAATCAGCATCATTGTGGAAGCTGTTTAAAAAGAGAGTTTATGAGGAGAAGATTCATAAATTTGGAGTTCATTTGGTGAGGCGAAGTATATAACACACCACTACCTACATTAGCCTATACCTAATGTATTTTTTCTAACTTGAATTTTTCTTAACCAGTGAAATGATGTATAACCTTTTCTCTAACTTAGGATAATATTAATTTTTGTCTAAAAATTGAACAAGGTTATGAGCCAAGAAAGGTTTTACATTCCAAAAGACCAAGGACAGAGTAGTATTAGACATATGAAGGTGAGTATTGTTTTTTTTTTTAAAAAACTTAAGATCTATGCATAATCATATTTAGCTTATAATTTAATAGGTACCACTGCCAAGAATGTGAGAATTTTCAGCATTACTTAATGCATATGAGAAAACTAAGAAAATCACTATCTTTTAAAGGATTTTCCATCTTGCATAAAACCATCTAAAGTTTGCACCCAAACAAAACAAAAGAATGGGTAAACTTTCTCAGATTTCGGTAATCATTTTGTATCTAGCATAGACTGGTACTCTACTTTTGTTCTACATAAGCTGTGTTGCATATGTATGTGAAATAAAATGCACCTTTATTTCTATGAGCAAAACCATTTTTAACACAGAAGTATATTTCTGTTTTCTGCAGGCTAAAAGCAATGAATTGCTGAAAATGAAAATGCAAACAGAATTCTTTCTTACAAAATTATGTTAGGTTATGTCCCAGAAGTGACCCTGGTGTATGTGGGTATTCCTGAGCCAGCTTTAAATTGTCCCCTTTGCAGGATAATTCACACTGACTGAGGCAAAAATTCTGAGCTGATATTATTAGAAACTTAATTTTCAGACTTGAAGGACTACAGTGACTACATAGTCTATGCATGAAATCCTTGCTGTATTCAATTTTATTAGAAATATGACATTTATTTTAGATTAACTGGAAATCTTTGTACATATTAAACTTGACTATATTTATGTAATGTTTTGGTAGTATTTTGTGACACTGTAGTGGAAATAATCTGGTTACATTAGTTGGGGCATTGCAATAACACAGTTTTACTGCTTTTGGCATCTGTGCTTGCCTAGATATCTCTACAAAGAATTGTATTGAGTACTACAGCAGTCTACTGCAAAAGAAATATGACAACTGCATGAAGAATGCTTGCTCTTGTTTTTGTGGATTTATAGCATCATGAACTGGGAGGGAATGGAGAAAGCTTAGAAAGGAGAAAATGGTTTAGCACACTTTTATATCACAGTTTTGGAGAGTCAAAATGAAATTGGATTTTAAAATAGAAATTAAAAATACCACACATTTCCTTTAACTAAATTTTCAAAAGCAAATGTATATGAGCCTCTTGTATGTGAAGACCTCTATATTGACCTTGCAATATATTGCCCTTACTTGCATCAGAGGTAAAAATCACATTTAAATCCACTGTATTTATTTTGTTAAATGAATGAATGAGCATTCATTTAACAAGATTTAAAAAATTCTAAAGTGACATGACCATTCTCCCCAAATAAATTTTCTTCAGAAGCATTAAGCATTTTCCCTCAGCAGCAACATTGTGCAGCTCTGAACATATGCTACAATGGAGAAGAAGAAAGAAGTTGCCAAGAAGGGGAAGAGGGGAGAGTGGAGAGGGGCAGAAATTTTTCTTTACAAACTGTTCAGAGCCAAACATCTGCAGGAAACACATGATTTAGACTTATAGATTCTGTCCTGCTTTTAAAGCATAACAAAAGCTATTATAACTGCCCAAAGACTACCTTACTGACCTGCAGCTTGTCAGCATGAAAATCTGGGGATCACCAATCTTTGCTTCTTTCGGTGCCCAATTTCCATCAAGCAGCCCAACCTAGATTTTATTGTGCACTTACTATGAAGAAAGTATCACTTAGTGGATTCATGTTTTGGTCTCTGTTAACTACTTGTTAATCTTGATGTTATTTTCAGAATACCTGACTGAGAAATTGTTTTCATTTAGCTGCAAAACTCCAAGAAAAGAAGAAAAACTCATTATCCTATATTTAACATTCTGTCAAAGCTATCAGTTCAGTGCCTTACACACATACTGTTATTATTACCTTCCAATTTTTTTTCAGAAACAGCGATTCAATGTTTGCAACCAGATTTTTATTATGTTGTTAAGATGAATATTTGGTCTTTCCACAATTTAACATATACTTGAGTATACTTTAATTAGTATTATAATTACGTTATGGCTGAACATGACAGTTCAATATGAGAAACTGAACCTTCTAACATGCAGATAATAGCTTTTATAATTCCCACCAAATCTGTAAAGTGAAATAAAAGAAAGAGGCTTTTTTACATGTGCTGGCATTCTTAGAATTATAAAGAATTAGTATAATGCTTCATCCTCTTGAGTATTCACTGAGCTTTGTTGCAAAGAGGCTCCTATTAGTGAAGGAACTGAGAGATGATCTCTTTCAAATTTCACAGTAAACCAGAGTTTCTGAGCTAGGACCGAGATACTGCTGAAGCAACATTCAGCACTATATTGTGACTGATTGATTAGATTCAGTCATACCTGTATGATTACAAGGGATTCAACAGCAACTGTGCAGCCATTGACATTGCAAGTATATAGTGGCTGACAGATAACTTCCACATAAGATATATTAATGATATTTTTCTATTAAGAAAAATTTGTTAAAGTGCACATGATTCTAATCTGAGAAATACAGAATTGTTGAATCTGGAAAAAAAGACCTCTGCGATTATCAAGACCAGCATATATCCCAACATTACACCAGACCACATCCAGTCTGTCTTAAAACACCTACAGCAATAGTGACTCCATCACCTCCCCTGGGCAGTCTATTCCAATGTCTGAGCACCCTTTTGATGATGAATTTTGATCTAACATCTGGCCTAAACATTCTCTGGTGCAGCTTCAGGCCCTGCCCCCTCATCCTGTTGCTAGTTGCTTTGGAGAACATCCTGACCCCTAGCTGTCTACAACTTCTCTTCATATAGAGCATGATAAGGTCTCCACTGAGAGTCATCTTCTCCAGGCTAAACAACGCCAGTTGCCTCAGCCTCTCCTTGTAAGACTTTCTTCAGTCCCTTCCCCAACCTCATTGGTCTCCTCTGGAACCACTCTAGTGCCTCAGTACCTTTCTTGAAGCAAGGGGCCCAAAACTGTACCCAGGCCTCACCAGTACTGAGTACAGGGGGGAAATTACACTCGTAATTCAGATACACATTTTTATAAAATTCTAATTAAATAAGAATAATAAAAAATGAAACTTGTTTATTACAAGAATCCACCATAGTGTCTGCACCAAGCTCTCAGTATGTACTCAGGTATCTAAATAGCATTCTTAACTAATTTTTAAAAGTAATCTATTTTTCCATTCTTTCTCAATACCATTATGTATTCCCACTGTTCCTTTTCTTTGGTGACATTTTGATAGTTCAAAATATAATATGGTCTGAGGCATTTTCAGATCTTTATAAATTAAATAAGCTTCCACAAAAAGAAACTTAAGTTGTCCCTGAAAAACTTTACCTGTTTTCCATCTTTCAAAATATATAATATATATATAAAACAACTGAATAAGCATAATCTAACATAATTCTTCATTTTCTCTATAGCATGACACTTCTGTCTATCACATAAGCACCATTTCTTTATACAGATAGTAAATTCAATAGTTAATTAAAGCTAAAATATTATGCACCACTGCAAGCAAAACAGGTCAAAGTAGAAGATAATTTATTTTAAGGATGCCTTGAAAAGGTATTCTGATGATTTATTCTGCATAAAGTATCAGATGCACATACTAATTTTTGGAGAAATGCCCTCTGGAAAATTGTTTTGCTTTGCATAAGAGAGAGTTCAATTCATTTAACAGGTAAATTTGACTGAATTGAATAGGCTATTCTTTTCTGGTGACCAGACAGTAAGAATAAAATTATGAATGACTGATTTTTTTTTCAGTTTGCTCTCTGAAAACAGAAACAGTTTACTGGATAAACTGTCTTCAAATTGAACATAGAACTGCTGGTTTCCTTCAAGGTGGAAAGGCAAAATGGAGAATGGGTTGTACTGCCTGGCTGGCATTAGTAGCTATTAATCTTTTTTGGATGCATTCAGGTTTACCCATGGAAATTCTACAGAGTATGCACCTAACCAAGTTAATTATTCCAGTATGGAACACTGCATCAAAAAATTTAAATATTATCTGATTAATACCTACAAATAATGTAGGTAATTGGTGAGACACGTTTCAATATAGCTTAAGAAAATTGTATCTCTACTTCATGTTATATCTGTACACAAAAGCCATTTAATAAAACCTGTTTGCTATTGTAATCTAATGACTATATTTCATCTATTTTAAGGAGACTCAAACTGATTAAAAAGCACATCCACACACTCTATTATTCTAGAACACCATGTATTTATATCATACTGCATTCCCTCTGAAGATCATGTAAAATTTAAAAATGCTAATATTTTCATTATAAAGTTACTCCGGGAACATAATCCTTGTATTCATATTCCCATGTATATGAAGTGAAGCTTCACTTTAGGTGACTGAAGTGAAAGTTGAAGTTATCTCCAAGTAACACCACTTGGAGGCATGCAAGATACCAACTTGCTTACATTGGATGGTATTATAGTTTAAAGGCAGCTGGCTACCAAACACTACACAGATGCTCATGAACTCCTGCCTCTGGAGAAGAAGGTACAATGAAAGGCTTAAGAGTTGAGATAAAGAAGTAGTTGTTTAGGGAGAGGGTCTGAATCAGTTTGTGTTGGTGCCTTTTGTTGTAATTCAAGCACAACAACCAGCTCTCAGAGAGCTTTGTCAACAGATAGTGAAGGAACCTTGCTAAAAAGACAACAATTTATTGAACCCATCACCAATAAGAAAAGGAAAAACACCTAAGTAAGTAAAAGAATCAAAAAGGTGAAACAGAAACTGTATCACAATGCCTTTCCACACACTCTGAGAGAAATGTGAGACAGTTAACACATTGGGTTTTGGCCTCAGATGAGAGCTCTGGGGCAAGAGAGTGCACACCAACACTCATAACCACAAAAGCCACCACGAACATACACATTTGCATCCCACTTTCCAGAAGACAAAGAGGTGGTGGTGGGGAGGGTGGCAGGAATACAGCACACAACATACTTCTGGAAAAGTTCCTTTTCCCAATCCTCATGCAGACATCAGCACTCTCTGATGTCTCTGGCATACTCCTAGCTCCCATCGGCTAGGGGGCTCTTCTTTGAGGCTATAGCAGCATCAAATGTAGAGGATACAACAAGATTTCAGACACTCTCTGTTTGCCAAAGGCTTAAGAGATCAGTATCTTTACTTTTCAACCTGTGAGAAGGATGTGGGGGACTCTCTCACCACTTATGATCATGGACAAAAGACAGACTCGGAGAAAAGAATACTGATTTAATTTAAAAAATGAAACCCATTTCAAATTTACCAAATGGCCTAAAAATTCAATACCTAAAGAAAATATAAATTATACAAAAAAAAATTAAAAAAAAAGAAAAAGAAAAAAGAGCTGAAACACAGATAAATCTAATTCAAACAGAACAAAAAGAATAAGTGAACCTTATCAGCTGGGCAATGTAAGAAATTATAGAGAGAGTGATTAACAAGCCTTTACTGAAATACTTTCATCCCATAAGGGTCTTCAAATGTGGTCAAATAATACAATGATTGAAAGATTATGTCTTATGTCGGTTCCAAATTAATTGGAATAAGATACATAATTGTGAAAAGAATTAGACACCTTTAAGGAATCTAAGGACAGATGTAAATAACAGACATGTCTGTTCACAGGCACATAAAACGAGTTGTTCTGCCAAAGTGGCAATAACATATCTTCCATTCCAATGCAAAAGTTCTGTTCATTTTGACACCTTAATGTGCATTCTGTCACCTGCTCTTCCTCTTGGTTTATTAAAGCTAATTTATAGTTCTCTCTTTTTCAAAACTCTCAACGAAGTATGCAATTATTAATAAGGAATGAAAAATCTTTTTGCTAGGTGTGCAGCACTTGGCAGTGTGCACATTGTAGATGTGCATGTATGTGAGCTCCAGGGATGCTTTCTTCCAGACTTGTGCATTAATGGGTTGTGGGGAGCAGGACTCACAAAGCCTGAGCCATGTTTACAACTGGAGATGTGTGAAAACAGGGCAATCTGCACTCCCAAGAGAGGTGGGATAGTTTTTTTCAATTGTGTGATTGAACTTTTAAAACTTAGTTCTAGCAGGGTGTTTAGAAACTTATCGGTGTTTGCTAACATTGCATAAATGCCTAAAGTCACCATTTCTATATGTTCTGCTGCTGATAATGATTCTGACTGTATAATTCACATAATATAATTGACTGTATAATTTATAAATCAATTAATTTGTTCAATCCTGATTTAAATAATGTGAAGTGAGCAGCTGTTCCGGGAGATTCTATGCCGGCTCTGACCTTTTAGACACTAAATATATTAGTGAGCCAAAGACTCTCTGAAGACTGTAAGAGTTGCTATTAGCCTATTTTATGCAAAAAAGATTTCAGATTTTGCAGTAAGTAATGGCAACACTTTTCCTAAAAGAAAAATTACAGACGCTATTCAAGTATTGCATATATAAAAGAAAAAACACAATCTATTTCTGTCCATTGTCAGTGGAATACATTTCTCCCTCTTTCCATCTTTGCCAAATACTATCCACAGCATTGTGGTCTAATGTGTGTGTTAGAAAAAACAAGCACTAAATCTTGTGACTGACCCAATACATACAATAGTAAATTTTAATTTTGCCTTCTCAAGCAAACTGATACTCATCCCATTTTTTGGGCATTGAGCCTATGTAGCAAACACCTCCAAAATTTTGTCTAGGAAGGGTAGTCTTTCGTTAGCCAGTATAGTGAGTCTGGCATATCAGAGTTTTGACAAAGTGTAGGCAACTAAATTTAGGTGCTTTCTATCACTTACTAGAAGCATCTCTTCTCCATTGCGCAGGGTGAATGAAGTTTAACATCTAATAGCAGGGATGTGTCAAGAGACAGCTTGACCTGCTCACACCTAAAATAGGATGACACACAGAGAAGACAGCAGGTAAGATTGATTTTTTTATTGATCTTCAGAAACGGTGTTTATTTTCAAGAGCCTAATGTATGGTGAAAGCCATACACTGTTTTCACTAGAAATTATTTCACTGACTTTTTTTTTTTTTTTACTTTGCATAACACGCTCTATTGTGTGTCTTAAATATTTCTAGCTTGCTTTCCTAGGAGAATATTTTAAACAAGTCATTAAGTGTTTAGGCTCATATTTGTATAATTCAAGGGTGTGTTTGAGAAGGAAATTTGTGTAAGATAACAATAGTGTTGTCTTTGTAGGATGTTCAAACAGAGAAAGCTGTGCTGTGTGTAATGTACAAAAATTGTTCTTAAAGGAGGCTGTAGTTATGGCATAAGTAATTACCTCCATACCAGAAAGTGATAAAAAGTTCCAGTTCGATTAAGAGTTAACAGCAGATAAATTGATTAAGACATGTTGTGCAATTACTCTTTCCCAGGAGCATCAAAGGCCTGGGCTGTGAGTAATTCAGCCCCTAATTTCCCTTTTTCTCCTTGCAGGGGAAAGCAGCATCAGGGAGATGACAAATTGCTGCAAAGTTATGTAAGTTTTTGAGGATGGCAGATCAAATGGCACTGTCCTAAGTGGGGACTGGCATGGCTGTCCACCAGACGCTGTCCTATAGGAAAAGGACAGTGGCAGTGTTGGTAGAACTGCAATAATTTGTAACATGTTAGTTTATGGAAGGCAGTTCAATACAGGGTAAGAAACAAAAGGCCCTCAGGAACTTGGAGAAATTCTGGTCTGCATAAGTTAACTAGGACAGAATCGAGTCCTATTTTTAGAATTCTTTAGAATAGAGGGCTATTTTTGCTAATATAAAAATTATTTGGTCTTATTACATTTTCATGTATCTTCCATATTTCAACTGAAGGACATAATTTTTGTCCTAGTGTCTACAAGACAAGGATGATACTCCTTGACACTGATGTAATTAATGTCTCTTGTATCTCTGGAATCCTTCATAATGTCAAAACATTAAAGTAACAAAAAGTGTACCAGTTATCTCTAAGTATGACTCAGTTTCCCACAGTCTAGTAGAAGTTAATAAGAACAGATCAAAAAACTGTTGTGAGTAATTTGTGATACAAATCTGTAGAAAAGAAAGCCTGAAACATAGATTCCACCCACTGTGGTAGGGAAGTGGTAGAGCTAGCACAGGCAGCTTGCTAGAGCTAAGATAGGATAGTCCCTACTCTTAGCTCTTCTCCTGTTGTCAAAGCCTATCTCACTGTCCACTTCTGCCATCCCTCCAGTACTTGCTCTTGTCACCACATTGCCTAAATGCCTACTTGGGCTAAATCATTCTGCGGTGCTTCATAAAACTTAAGACTGGAATGATATAATAGAATGTTCTTGTTGTGTCAGCACACTGCTCGACATTTGCTGCCTAATTAATAAATTCACTGAGTAAATACTGGTACTTCTTTTCAGATTATTAGTCCCATCCTTTGAGAACTGGCCTTTTTCTCTTTGTGTTGCACAAGAGGAAATTAACCTAGCCTTTTCTTAATTTATTTTTTCTTTTTTTAGAGGTAAACCAAAGTGAAATCTAGTACAAGAGACCAGAGTGGGGAGCTTGGGAATAATTTGTATCAAATGTGCAGAATGGATACAAATGTGCAGCATTGTTCACAGCCTTACAGATGGGCTTCTAAATATTTAACATGGGTATGGATTTGTTTCACAATATTCCTTTGATTTGAAGCACTGACAGATTTGACCTAGATAATGACAAATGAGATACAACATTTTTCTATGCATGACTAGGTCTTGTGATCATTATTCTCTATGTTTGTAGACGTAAAAGTGAATAGATTTGCAGTATTCTAAATGGCTAATGAAACTGAGGGAATTATGAGCAAGTAGCTTAGAATGCTTTTGCGAGATTTTAGAAGTGATTTACAATGGGAGGAGCTTGTTCCTTTTCAGCACCTAGTCAAATGGGTTGATATTTTCAGAAAAAAGAAATCTTCTTCAAACCCTAAATGAGTCTAACTGAGTTTAGGGTACCCACTTCTAGCACCAGAGAACACCAAAAGATTATGTAATGTTTCTGATTTTGTTGAAATTGCCTGTAAATTATGCAGGAGTACTTACTAGAAGGTTATTTCTTCAGATATTTTTGATAACACTATAGCAGCTTATGAATCTTCGGTAATAAACATCACTAATGAGACATACAGAATACATCATTAAAAATTGTGGTATAGTATAAATAGCACAACAAACTCTGTATAATAACTCTGAGTGCCAATCCATATTCTACTTAATCAGATACATATTTGAGAAGTTAAACAATAAAAACAAGTGGCTGATGAAACTCACAGACATATGCTTTATGACTTTTCTGTTTCTACATTTGGCCCTTCTGGAGACATGACAACATCATTTCAGTGGTCCAAAATATTTATTTGTAGAAATATATTTAGGGAAATGTTGTAATACAGAAAACACAGAACATTTCAATGAATACTTTTCAGCCTCTAATTTGTTAGTTATATGGATTGTAAAAAGATTCCATAGAGTATAATAAGAAACCCAAATCTCAGTAGAAAAGAATAAGTATTAGGCTGTAACACTTAATGTAATCAAAACTTAAAAGGAAAAATCTTCTTCAATTTTCAAGCTGAAATGTGTCTATCTGTTGGAAAATTAGTGAGGAACTAAATAGTAATTGAGTTTTAAAGCCTTTGACAGGTTGTGAACATTTTAAGGTACTGTGAGATCATGCCCCAGATCTATCAGTCAGTTTCTTTGATAAAAGCTGTAAGTTCCTATCAATTTGTTTCTTATGTCTGCATTTCTGAAGGACTGAAGTACCAGGCCATTATTTCTTGCTGAAAGATCAGAATCTATCCTCTGTGTGTACCATCACCTCATCCTAGGGCCATGTTGCTTACTTTGTAAAGAGCCTGTCATGATTGTAATGTTGGAGAGCTACACTGAGACATCATACAAGTGGGAGCTGCAACATAAAATATCATGGGCTGTTTAATATCTTCAACTAATTAAAGCACCACCAATTCCCTCTCAAAAAATAACAGTAATTAAAGTTGATCTCATCAAAACATTGATCTGTTTCAACTTCTTGACAGTCTTCACAGTAGATTTCTTTTGACAATCTCTAAACATTGCAAATCCATCCTTTCGCCACTATAATTTTTTTTTCATGTGGCAGATGATGCCTTATCAGACTTTATGAGTCAGAAGGAAAACTCTGTATTTCTTATAAATGGGAAAGTTGAGGAATACTTTCATGTTATTTTTAAAGTTCGTTGGATTTTTTCACCTATTGAACCTGAACATTCTAAAATTAGATTAGGTATTCTGAATGTGTACATAAAACCCTATTTCCTAATTTTGACATTTTGAATTTAAAAGTTTGGAATTTGGAATTTGGATTTCAGATTTCAAAATGAGTTGCCAAAAATATATCTTCATGCACCATTAACATTAAAGAGATAAAATCAGATGCAAGTGGTTTAATGTTTTCCAGTGTAAACAAAACTTTTTTTGATTAAACCAAAATTAATTTGATTGGAATGTGTTCCAGAGCATAACTTGCAACTTGCTTGTTTAGAGCTTTTTTCTTATAGCTATCCTCCCTTCTTCTTGAGCTGCCTTCGAATTGAAACCTTTCCTAATCTTAGAAAGTTCTGGTGTCTAGGATTCCACTAATAGAAATGGCAGTGTCTTCCTGAATTGACTTTAGTGAAGATATGCCAGTATATGCCAGCTGTTTCTTTGGCCTTGTGTCTTTTTATGTGGATAAAAACTGTTGATTTTCTGTCCCCCTGCTCACAATTTGTTTCAAAATAAGCATCCCACACTCCAAGGGCCATCTGCTGTTTGTTCTGAGCTAATGAGTGTGCTGTAGTGTTAATATGCTTGGGAGGAGGTGTCACGCTGTCACTTTTTAAAACACGGTGCCTGTTTTCTTATGAATTCAATTTTCTAACTCTTGTGAATGAACAAGTTTAAATAATTTTCTCCCCACCATGCACACAGAAGTGAATCATAAGTGCACACAGGATGCCATACAGATCTACAGTGCAGTCTGGTGATCCAGGCTTAATGACCTCTGCTCAAACGGGGATACAAACCAATTAAGCAGAGGGGACATCTGTTCAACACACTGAAAATGTAAGCGCTTTTACCTATGACTGGTTACAAAAAACCCAATCTCTTCTTTCTAAGAATGAACAACCCATATTCACAGAACTATTTGTAGTGAGCTTCATGTAAAGATTGTAAATGTCTTCTGGAATTTCAAATACTGTTACATACTGTTTTTTTTAAAAAAAACCCTTCAGTTTTATTATTGAAATATATATAATTCTTGCTTATCTCAGTTTTGTGCCATGGCTTCAGAAACAATAAGACTAGAGTTGTCCCTTAGAATAACACAGGTTATCTGGTATGTTAAGTCTATATTCAAATAACTACATTTAGTCAATATTCTCTGAAAGCTCCTAGGATGATAGAATGTTCTCTATTTTCTAATTGGCAGGCAGAAGCAAAATAATCAGCACAGAAGTATCAGGCTGAGCCTGAATCAGGACCAGAACCTGAAACAGACTGTGTTTAACCACAGTTTAAAGTTAGATTTAGTTCAGATTTTTTGAGAGAAAGTTATGATCCATAATTTTCTTTAAAAAAGTGGTTTTGAGTCAGAACTCAGATTGGAAGTGGAAATCACCAGTCTGTAGACCAACACCAGTATCCAACAGCTACATAAATTCCCCAGAATATGTGGGATAAAAATTAACAGACTCTCTGGTCTGACAGACTCTGGCAGAATCTAGAATACCAGGAATGTTTTAAAAATTGAAATTTGTTTCTCTCAATGGGATGGCTTAATGTGATAAGCTTCACTCTGCATAAAATGTTGCCACTCCAGCTGGGAAAAAACTAGCACAGGAACTTAACTTTAATGGAAACTTTTTATTGTGTCATGGATGATTTCATCTCTGGTCCAAAGCAAATGTACACCTTTAGGAAAACTGTGCATAGGGTTGGTATGAGCAGCAACGTGACTCCCAGCTGAAACCCACAGTTTCAGTAGTACCTCTAGGCAAAGGAAAGGAAAAAAGGTGCCTTTTCTTGAAAGCTAAAAGGTAGTCTGCCTCCTGCTATCTTACTTGCTTTGTTGTTGTTTTTCAGTTATGAGTAGGGACCAGAAAAAGTCCCAGTTAACCTTTTCCTTTCTTCTTGGTTTTATAGAAGCTATTTTTCTTTTCCAGTTTAATTAAGTGATCTCAACATACACATACCCATAGCTCTTGCTCTGCAGCTCACGATTTTATTAAAGGATGCTGCTTTTTTCATTAGACAATGCAATTAATGGACTTCTTATTAAGGTGAAAGGAATGGAGACTGAATGACATTACACTTTCTATTTACAGGTCCACATGACTGTATTATGTGCTATGCAAATTCTACCTGTCAAATTATAGCAAAAAAAAAAAAAAATAAATTTCAGACCATACTCAACAAAAGGATTCAAGACTGTAATAAGCTTTGGAAAAAATATGCAGTTAATGATTCACTGTTATGTAAGCTAATTCTTAAGAATAATTTCTGTTGTTGCCAGATTTTCTGCTAGGAGTGGAATAAAATATGAAGGTGAAGAGATGCACTTTTAAGTTGTCTTAATCACTGAAAGGCAAATTTTGCCCTTTCAAAGATATATATTATAAAAAGTGACTATGTTAATGTGACTAACCTAAAGTAAATTAAATTAATTGTTCTGTTTTTTTTTTTCTTTTGTATTAATTTATTCTAAGGTACTCTGCAATCCAAAGCAACTGTTTGCAGGAGAAGAAAGGTGCTACAAAATGCATAGTGCTACAAAATGCATACTGCTTAACTTCGGTTCATAACTTCATTATGTTCCATTCACTACTTTGTGATCAATATAAGAATAGCGAGAATGATCATAAAGATTTATGTTCTACTCTTCAGTTGTTGTTGCTGCTGTTGTTCTTCTTCTTATTATTAAGAATCTGTCAGTGGGAAAAGGGCATAAGTGTAATGTAAGGCATTATCTGTAATGTAAGAGTCCATTCACCTTTATTTATTTTTACTAATGTAATAAAAGGAATAGTCAAGTTCATTTACACACTAGCAAAATTACTCTTAATGGTTCAGAGATAGATCTAACATGCACAGGTAACCATGACAACCAGGTTATGCCTTCTCTCAGTTAAAACCTTTTTTAATTCTGTATCTGAGATGAAAAGAACAAAAAAAAAAAGAAAATACATACATTCTTTTATTCTGGTAAATCTTCAAAATCTTCAAATCTTTGAATGAAATGTTTCTTAATATTAGGCTTTAAAAATGCAACTGAGCTTTATAACTGTAGGAACTGCCTAGCTTAGAAGGAAAGAATCTTACTTATCTCTTTTTCTTGGTTTAAGTATTTTTTCATATGACAAAATTGTTATTTTTCAGTGTACTAATTGTTAAGATACATTACACAGCATGTCATTGACTATCAAGGAATGGCTATACATTTTTTTAATTATTTTTTATAGGTTTATATTTTGAAGATATTTATTTGGATCAGAATGTTAAAGTGCATCAAAAGCCATCTGAGGTTTGAATTTCAATTCATCTAAACAAGTAACTAAAAATACATGTAAAAAGATCTTTTTGAAAAGAATTGGTGGAGAACTAAAAATCTCTTGAAAGTGTGATATAACAGTGTATGAGGAATGTTTAGAGTTTTTTATATTGAACATGAGAATGGAAGGGAAAAATACATATTTAAACAAATTGCTAATTTACCATCAGAGAAGGATTTCATTTGTGTCTTAATGCTTTGAAGTACTAGGCTCAAAATCGTAGATTCATAGAATTGCACAGGTTGGAAGGGGCCTTCAAATGTCCAACCCCCATGCAGTGAGCAGGGACCTCCTCAACTAGATCAGGTTGCCCAGAGCCTTTTTGAGCCTTACCTTGAATATTTCTAGGCATGGGGCCTCAACTATCTCTCTGGACAACCTGTTCCAGTGTTCAACCACCCTCATACTAAAGAACTTCTTCCTAACATCCAATTTAAATCCAATCAGAAACCAAACAAGAAGTCTACATCTAATAATTTATTTTTTTGACTAAACTGCACTAGCAGAAAAAACTTTGAGACTGATGTGCCTTGTTTGCATTTGGTAGCAGCCTTTCTCAAAGAACTTTTAGAGTTTGTTTGTTTGTTTCTTTAACAAAAGAAACATATAAACTGAGATTCCAATTTCCAAACACTTCTATCTGACCTGCTCTGTATTTTTCCCCCAAAGGTGGCACTTTCTATGTGCTTTCCTGGAGATATAGTTCCAGAATAATTTATTTGTAAACAATACAGGGTTTTTTGTACCATTTATGTGAGCGAAATAACTTTTTCTTTAAGTTTTAATTTTCTGTGTTTTCTTCAATACAAATTTTCTAATTCATAGCTAAACAAAGACAAAATAGAATGCATCAATTCTGCTCCTGGACTAAGATATATTGAGTTTCTTTAAAAAC
This sequence comes from Upupa epops, assembly GCA_013397515.1. Lineage (NCBI taxonomy): Eukaryota > Metazoa > Chordata > Aves > Bucerotiformes > Upupidae > Upupa > Upupa epops. The sequence goes on along the minus strand of VZRI01012672.1, from coordinate 64,930 downwards.
AGGTTTTATTTACCCTGGAAAATTCAGTTGTGTTATGAGAAACAGTTTTCTGATCAAATGGTGAGTGTAATCTGTAAGCCAACTGATGCTGAGAGATGTCCTTAGACTTCCTCATCTTAAAGCAAACACTGGTGAATGTAAGACGTTAATATCATATTAGAGAGAGGTGGCTCAAGATCAGATATTGAGATTCAGTCTTTAATAAATTCCATTTGGTGAAAACAATATAGTCTCTCAGAAAAAGGCACATGTGTCCCCACCTCTTTAATTATTTAATATTAGTAATGAAAATAGGTTATAAGCTATTTTGGAAAGAGTTCTAGAGCTAAAATCCTACATGGAATAAACTGGAACATTGGGCATTCAGTTAGGAATGTCTCCAAATATTGGTTCAAAATTTGCATAGAAATTTGCATCTCTGAAATGAGAATGCTTTATAGTGGTTTTTGTCTTAAGAAACCCTGATTTCCTCTACCCCTCCCAATATATTTTTATACAAGGGAACAAAGTTATCATGGATTTAGTTATGTAAACTGCTCTAGTTACTTGCTGTTTCTACTTACCTGGTAAAGAAGATACACTACAATGCAGTGTGCAGCCAGTAAAAATACACCATGATCAGTGTAGTTCTGATAACAGCACAGTTACAGCTCCACAGAGTTCAATATAGACTGCTTCACAGGTACTTGGCTGAAGTGGTCTGTTGAGACTAGCCTGAGCATGTCTATGTAATTTGCAGTGATATTTGTGTATTACAGATGTGCAAACAAGAGGACACAAGTGTTGAAGGAAAAGCAGGACATGATTTCTTGGCTTGACTTTTGAGATCTCAGAAAGCAAATGCAGTGACAATAATTTTTTTCCTAGGATCCTGTCAGGTATTTGTGGGAAGACAAGACAGTATGTGGATATGAATGTTTTCAGACATCAGAGATTTTTTTTTAGCTGTAAAATAGAGGCCAATTAAGGTTCCAAGTATATTATTATATATAGGACAGTTGATGTTCCATGTATATTTTGTGAAAAATTTCCGTTCTAATGTATTATTGATTATGACAGAATTTACATCTAATACACACATTTAATGGAATAGAGATATATAAAAATAGCATTAAAGGAACACTGTACCACTCTTTGCTGTCCTAAAAAGTCCACTAAAAGGAATAAACACAATTTATAGATACATACATATGAAACAATAGTAAAGCTATAACAAATTGTTTGGCTAAAACAATATACTGGATATTAAGACCTCAAATCAAAGTAATGAATATTTTCTTAGTGTCATTTGATATTCTATATTCTCAGCTCATTGACTTTGCAGATAAATGCTTCATCCCATCTACTGCGTCTTTGGAAGACTCTTACTTGTATGTGTCAATATAAATTAGGAATGCTAATGAATTCACAACTAGTTCTGGGTAAAGAAAAATCATTTTATAGTGGTTCAGGCAATGGACGTGCTGGGGTAGAAGATAATCTAGAAATAAAGAACCTAAATCTTGCAGAAAACAGTAAGATTTTAATACTGCATATTACCATGCTAAGGTACAAATTTCCCAGATCACAACTACTACGATAATGTGATGGGTTGAGGAACCCTGACTGTATTTTCAACAATAACTTTTAGACTAATTGCTAAACACAAAGGAAGGCTTTAAGAAAACCACTTACACATTTGCAGGCAACAAAACCACTTACTGGCTTTGTCAAAAAAGGGCAACAAGACATTTTAATTCACCCCCTAACACATACCAGAAAAGAAACCCCCCCACACAGAAGACAAACACACAGAGATTTGTCATGATACTCCTACAACTAGCTGAGACAAAATGTCTGGAACACACACAATCTAACCAATTTTTGCTTCTTTTGAAACTGCTGTGGTTTTCCAGCTTCCAAAGCTCAGTGTCTATGGACATTTTGAAATTCTTCAAAATTCTAATTTCACAGTCACCCACGCAAAAAAGGAAGATTCCACAGGTCCAGATGAGGCTATCCTCCATCTGTATATCATCTTCAGCAAGCATTTTCCCTCAGTGGCAGGCAACTGCATGTCTAGGTTGCAGCAGGATGAAATCAATGATGAAGGAGGAAGATGCTGAAGTAAACAACAGGAAGTGAAGAGGGAGCAGGGAGAGGGGAGAGCAGGGAGGGGCAGAGTCTATCATTTAGAACATTTGAACCCCAACCTTTTCTGCATAAAACACAAAAACTGAACTTAGAGATTCTGCTCAGCTTTTAAACCATGACAGTTTCTAGTACATTTTGCTTTTTGAAGAGGCCTTCATAAAATACAGCTTATAGCTGTGCACTTGCAATCCATGCTAAGAAATCCTCATGTAAGGAGAAGCATAGCAAAATGTGTAGAACAACAAAAAGACTACATGATCTTCTACTTCTTCATTCCTTTCAGTGACATGGTTTGTCACTGAAAGTAATGTAGACACTTCAAAGTGTGCTTCAAAGTGTAAACATTTCATAATGCTACCTATAATATCTGCAGCTGTGGGAAAGTCATTAATAGCACTGTACTACAGAAAATAAAATAAGCTCAGGTAATAAAAGTATTAGAATATGTATTTGTAGCTCATGTTTATATTTGAATCTCTAACCCTAATAGTGATGAAAGTTTTAGAATTAAACATGTATTTCTGCTTCATAAGGTACCTTTTGATAAAGAATTAGGTCATCAGATTTATTTGAAGTCTGATTTTATGTACTGAGTTTTTAGTTCATTGTTCTATGAATCAACAATCAGTTATGTAATAACCCTTTGAAATCTCTGAATCTTATTAGGTACTTGCTATTCTAATGGTATTAAAAATCAAAGACTACTTAAAAGAAATTTTAATTGCATCATAATTAAGAACAGTTAGCCTTAGTGACTGTCAAGCCTCACAAGTATTGTTTGAGCTTTGACTGGGTGTCTCATGAGATGTGGCTTGTTTTCCATATTTCCAGCTTTTCTGATTTTGAAGTGGACATTCATATTTCACTCTATTTAACCAAATGTCTTATTAACTGTTTCATTGCTATGTTCAGAGCTGTTATTGTAATCATTCTAGTTCTCACAGAAGATAGGACTACAAAGGAAGATAAATTTATTATGCTTGTAGCAGGTAATAGATTTTTCAACTCAACCACATGCTCCTCTGACAATGCTGTACTTATCATATGCATCTTGGGTACACTGCTCTTCAACTGCACAGCAAGAATACACATACTTTACTGTAAAGTTTTCATAAAAGGCTTCAGCTCTTTACTTAACACGGTGAAAGGACTGACACACAGAGAGAAAAATTATTATCTTATTTAAAGTAACGCACAGATCAGCAGAAGGCTAAACACAGCATGATTATGCCAAGGCTTCCTAACATCCTACCATCTTTTCAATCTTAACAATAAAACATAGAAATCTCTATTGCATTAAACATAATTCTGACAACAGTCTGTGGTATGTAACTGTTCCTTCCCAGTTTACCCCTGCAATATGCCTTCAGTCTTAGATGCCTTGTTTAATCAATATTTGATTGCTTTTGTTCTTTCCTTTTCTTGCAGTTAATGATCTAAATGAGACAGCAAGTTTTTTCATATCTTACAGAGCAGGAAAGAGATTGATGTATGTTTTCTCACCAGAAGTAAAATCTGTATATAATGACATAACTAATTTTGGCCTTTTTCTCATGACTCGCTTTTGTTTTACTAATCCTTAATGATTGCTCATACTTACTTTAATTCCAATAAATGCCCCTTCACAATCAAATTCATAATAATATTACTAATATATACTCTAACCTAAGTATGTATATGCACTCATTCTGTTACATTTACTTTCTTTTATTCATTTTAGAATGAAGGTGCTAAAAGGTATGGTTTCTGTCTTCCTTTACATTCCTGATAAATAAATGACATATCAAATAATTAATTATGGTGCCTTTGGGAAAAAACAGTGTTTGAGAAACACACTGGTAAGAAGGCATTTCACCAAATATGGCAAGATACTGGGCTCCATTCAAGTTAAGGAGGATATTTAGAACTGTAGGTAAATCCAGAGGGGAAGTGAAATAGTTTACTTGCTCTACATCAGAGAATACATTTGGCCAGAGATTAAAACATAGAATGAAAGGAAATATTGATGCAAATTGCAACTACAAGTGGAATTTACTGCATCTATGGAAATTCTTCATCTTTTGGTTCCATGTGAAAACTTGGATAGGTCAAATACATCTCCAACTAGGAAAGTAGCTGCAAAACCCGAATGAGCAACAGTCCACCCCTGTGAACTGAAGTGCTTTGTAAATGAAGGGCCCACGTGGAAGCAGATAGATAAGGTGCCAGAAGTAATCATACAGGAATGGCTAACTAAGTCCTTGTGTCTTGCAGTATCAGCATGATCTGTTATGAACACTTGACAGTTTCCTATGTCCATCTCTCTGCTGCTTATCACTCTGCCTTAACACATTTGAGTCTGTTCCTCGATGCCTTTGATATCACTCGTATTTGCAGCTTCCCTCTTGCTGTTTTTAATCCACACTAAAGCCACAGGGAAATTCCATCCTAATACTATTCGTTGTTTGCTCCTTTTTAATTTTATTCTTCCATTAACACTCACAAAATACCTAATTCACAACACTGTTCTTCCATAAAATAGTATTACTGTTTTATAATTGAGTTATAATGATACAACCAATAATGTACAAAATATTATATCAATTAATTTAGTGGAAAAAGAAAGAAAATATTTCTCTTTCACTGTAAAAATGAGCATGAGTTTACAGATTTTGCTTTCTCAATCCCTCCTCAGGGAAGAAGAATGACATTTCATGGAATCATAGAACCATAGAATGCATTGGGTTGAAGGGGCTTCCAAAGGTCATCTAGTCCAACCTCCCTGTAACAAGCAAGGACATCTCTAAGTAGAACAGATTGGTCAGAGCCCCATCAAGTCTGACCTTGAATGTCTCCAGGAATGGGGACTCTCTATGCAACCTGTTCCAGTGATCCAGTGATTAAAGAACTGTTTCTAATATCCAGCCTACATCTACCATTTTCTAGCTTAAAAGCATGACCCCTCATCCTATCATTGACCCTGTGAACAGGTCTTCCCCAGCCTTCTTATATGCTTCTTTCACGTACCAAAGAGTTACTATAATATCCCCTTAGAGTCTTCTCTTCAGGCTGAACAACTGAGTTTTTCTCATCCTGTCTTTGTAAGAGAGGTGCTCCATCCAGCCCTTTGTTCATTTCTGTGGCCCTCCCCTGGATATGCTTCAACAGACCCTTGTCATTGTGTTGAGGATTCCAGAGCTGGAGGCAGTACTCCAAGTGAGGTCTCACTAGGGTGCAGTAGACAGGTAGAATCATCTCTCTCAATATGCTGATTTAAATATTCATTTAAATGAACATGTGCTTATTAAGCTTTTTGTCTACTTTTCATTCGTTTGTACCTGAAGCATGATAATAAATTTTGTTCCCTTGTTATAGATTTACTGTATCAACCTTTGTACTGTAATTTTTGACCTCTTGATTTTGCATTCAGGAGGATTTCCTTCTTCTTCCTTTTTCATCAGCTGGATCTCTAAGCAACAATTAGTGCATTGGAAAATGTTTGACAAAGCCAAAAATATTAAAATGTGCAGAACACTGTCACGGATTGGTTAATACTGGCCAGTTCTGGAACAGATTCTCCTCCAAATTTAGTCAGTGAGAGGCCTGAGTGAAAAAAAAACAGAGGAGAGGCTCATTCACCACTTATGGTCATGAGCAAATAACACAGTCAATTGGGGAAACCAATATCAAATTTCATTCAAACAACAAAGCCTTACTATTAATACAAGCAGTTCTCACAGGCTACCTCCTTTTCTTCAGGGTGAAACCACTTGGCAGTCCCTCCCCCCACAGGAAACAGAACTCCATGAGTTTCTCTGACTAGTGTGGGGGTTTCCCACAGTCTGTGGTTCTACTAAAGATGAACCAATCAAGCCCAAAGTCGTGGTCTCTTTTAGGGTCCATGCCCTGCTTTCACATGCTCTTCTCCATGGTTTTTCAGGCACTCTTCTCCTCTGCTAATGTTTGGAGCCTCCAAAGGCTCATTTTCTCTATGTATTCACCACAAACCAAGGAAAAATCTTCTCTCAGTTTATCTCCTCACTGACCTAGGCAACCATATGGCTACATCCCTCTCCTCAAACAAAAGGCTGCTTCCCAAAGAAAGGCCCAAATCAAATAGGAAAAGGAAATTGCAGCATTCTTTTTTTTTCTTGTCCTAATTAGGTGTATTTGTGGAACCACTGTTTGTCTCAATCTGAGACAGAGGCACATCCAGCCTGGAGCTAGAGGGAGCTTTTGTGAAGTTTTTTACAGGGGCATGGCAGCAATCCACTCCCTCACTACTGTAACTCTGCTAGGTGCAACCCAGACATACAACCTAGTATTTTAGAAATAAGTTTGAACTTCACATTAACACTTTAAATTCCCACTCTTTAGTCATTCAGCTGTAGGGTCATACATATATTAGCTTAAGCATCTGTGTCTGGATATTCATTTTGGCAGAGCTGATTAGTATGTGATATCTGCCCTGATTTTGCTTCGTCAGTGGTTTTGGTATCTGCACTTTGTCAGAACTGTTTAATTTACAGTTATGAAGGGAATAGCCTAGACTTAATTCATGCTGCTGGTTTGTTGAGTTATTTTTAGTTTCAAAAATTGCTGGAAGGCAGCTATTACTAGACGAAAAAACTCTGCTTTCAGATCCTATTTCAACTAATAATTTCAGACCCAGACATCACATAGCTATCTAAAACAGTAATTAATTGAAAAAACCTCAGCATTCTCTCAAGTGTTCCTCTGTGTAACATTCATATATCGTTTGAATTCATCCTTTTAATTTTCTCTTGAATTTGGTCCTAACCAGCAACTAAAATTGCCTTCATCAGAAAGCAGAAACTAATCCAGATGTCAGCTTTCTCCTATCTCCACTGTGTTAACACATACCTGTTGCCATCTGAATGCAACATGTTCTACAACACACACCTACTACTTTTTCCTGTTATAATCTACATTTTCAAACGCTACTGCTAAATGCTATTTAATTACCTTGATGTTTCTTTAGATTAAGGAAAGCAAGGCACTGCAGACAAGAGTATGATGTAGCAGTACCCACAGTAGCAAGGAAGCAGATTCTACAGATTCTATGTAGCTAATTTGTTTTGCTTGTTTGTCTGGCAGTAAAGTGTGGTCTATTTTGGCATGCCCTGCCTCAAAGAGGAGAAGAAATTACTTTAGGCCTCATAAAAGAGCCACTTCTACTAGTCAGCTTATCCAATGTAATCGGCCAGGGCACCACTGAAATACCAAAGACTAAGATAAAGGACAAATTTATTCCAATTGGCTCATAGGTCTGATGAGGAGAGGCTGAGTGATCTGGGACAGCTCAGCCTGGAGAAGAGGAAACTGAGAGGAGACCTCATTGCTCTCTACAGCTGCCTGAAGGGAGGTTGTTCTGGGGTGGCTATTGGGTTCTTCTACCTAATGATTAGGGATAGGACAAAAGGAGTGGGGTCAAGTTGTGCCAGGGGACATTCAAAATGGATATTAGGAAGAGTGGTGAGGCATTAGAACAGGGTGTGCAACAGGATGTGCAGGGAGGTGGTGGAGGCAATGTCCCTGAAGGTGTTCAAAAAGAAGGTAGTTATGGTGTTTTGGGAGATGCTTTAGCTGTTAGGGTTTGTAGGGTGGACAGTTGGACTTGATGATCATGGAAGGCTTTTACAACCTTAATTCTGTCATTCTTGGTGGACCTGTAAGACAGAAAAATCTAACACCTAAATGCAAAGACTGACCTCAGTTTCAAGCGTATCAAGATCCTTCTAGCACAGCTTAATAGAAAATTAAGTCTTTTTCTAGCCTCTGTATTTAAAGTTATTAATTACACTTCCTTTGTATTTCTCTTAAGTTTCAGCCTTATTTCATGGACCAGATTTCAAACAGAAATTGAAGTTTTTATTTCATCTTTCAAAGTGTACCAGGAAATGGTCTCCTTTGTGAAACAGCCCAAATATGTCATGTTCTGCACTTATCTCAGCCAATGTGGCAATAGCTTATACTTTCTTTTCCAATTGTATTTGTTTAGCCTTTTAAAATTGTTTAAAGGAAATTAAGTTTTCTTTAAGGTAAGAATTCAGTTTTAATGGATTTTATGGGGTCATTTTTTACTAGACTATAAGTGAGGTATTTATGTTAATGAGGAAAAGTGGGTGTACAAAGTTCATCTCATCTGCCTAGATACTGTTTATTGAGAATCAAAAAAGGTTTATCTTACTGCATAACACATAAGCTTGACCAAAAAATGAAGGCATTTTTCTATATAAACCTGTTATTGAATGGAATTGGTTTTTTATTCTTGGACTTGCTGGACATCAGTCATGTACTTACTGGTTTTTAGGGAAAGCTTCTCTCACTGAAGATGTGAATGGAACCTGAAAATATCTCCTTAATCCAAAGTTATGTTTTGCTTTTGGCACTCAAATGAAGTGTTTTCCTTTCTTTCTTCCTCACTGATCTGGTCTTACAAATACTAATCACCTGCCTACACAATACTCTTCAAAAGTTTGTCAAGAATATTTTTGAATTTTTGAATATATCAAAGTTTTGAAGGAATGGAATTGTAGTTCAGTTGTATTCTAAAGCTTCAGAAATTTTGGAAATTCAAGGAAATGCCAAACATTTTCTTATAAACATGTTGAATCTATACTTAGATAAATTTTTCCTATTTTGCTCTTGGGACTCCACGTATTGCATTTAGTTTTAGCTCAGGAGGACAGTTTCTTATTACTGGTAAGATACAGATTTTCTGCCACCTCAGAGAAAATTCTTTGATTTTTCATATACAACAAGTTTTGTCCCTTTAGGTGGCCTCCATGCAGGGATAAATGGTAAGACACCAAATGCATAGCGTGCTCATTATATTAAATGGTGTCAACTATTTAGAGAACACTTACACCTCCTTTAAAATGTGAGACTGCTCTCTGACACAATTTATTTGCAGGATTTTTTGTCACTGACTGTTTTGTAATCCTTTTATGTCTTCATATATAGGGAAACACCTATAAATATAATTTTGAATTTGTTTTATTCTATTCATGTGGAAAATTACACTGCTGCATTTTCTGAGGTTATACGATATTTTACTTTTTAGATATGATAGTTCTAATAAAAAGCAACATGAGATGCTAGGAAAATGGAACTGGAGTTCTTATATGAATGGTGTAGTACAAGTATTCTGCTTTGGGCTGCATAAGAAACTCCTGTTCGGAGTTAACCAACTTCTTTCTAAGTCTCTTGTTCTAGGGTGTAAATTTATTTTGAGGTAATTTTGTGAAGGAGAGCTTTTCAAGCTTTTCCTGGAAATCACACTTCAGGATGATGTCTAAAAGCTCTCTTCCTCTAATTAGAGCATTATGGAAAACTTTATAAAACAACTCCAACTGTGCACAAAGCAGATCACATGTCAAGGTTTCAAGATTGAAAACTGAGTGTCATCACAATGTATTTCAGTCATTTCAGGAGAGGAACTGGTTTACATCCAGTCTTGTATAAAAGTTGTTTTCACTCCTCATCAGTTAAGGTATGACATATGCTGATAGCCAATTCATATCTGTCCAAGTGTATTCGAAGAAATTCTGGTAATTTACATATCACATAGGTACAGTTAAACTCAATAGTGAATCCCTATGCTGTGAAAAGTTTAGCAGCAAGGATTTTTTTTGGTAACAAATGTACCATATTTTAACATATATTCCATATGAGATGTCATTATTTTCTTAAGAATGCACTTTGCTGATTGAGGGTTAAAATATTAAAATATTAAAATATGATGGCATCACATTTCACTTGCTGAATGTTAACATCTGTTGAAATAGGTCCAACATTTAAATCCCAATGAAAAAAGTACCTTTGTTTGGGGTACAAATTTAATTTAAGCATACACTTAATATCTGGTTTGAAGTTAAATATTTTAAAACAAATTTTCCTGAGTGGATCCAATACTTTACAGCATATAATTCTGTAACTGAAAGCTTTTCTATTCATAGAAGTGTATGAAATGACAACTTTAGTACCAATTTTTAGTCATTGTAGTGCAACAAGGGCCTCTTGGGTCAAGGAGTGCTATTAGAGATATTGAGATAAGCTCCATAGTCTTGGATGTGATGCTGCAAAAGAGAGCAGGTTGTTTTTTTAATAGGTAGACCATCTCTGTTTCAGAGACATTAATTTTGCTTGGAAGGACACCAGGTTCAGATAGACTTCTTATCTCTAACCATGCCAGCTACACAGCTAGACTGTCTGGTTGCAGGAAGGTTATCAATCTGACTTAACCTTGTAGGAACCTCGGGACCAGGCAGCCTCTGTCTTAACCTAACAAGCCCTGCTCAGATGTGGAGCAAGGAACTCCACTGAGGTTTCAGAGCAGCCACACTGAATCTAGCAAGGAAGTGCTGAGCCAGAGTTAACAATCTTAACTGACCCTGTACTAATTCATTATGGAGAACTGGAATGTTTCTGCAGTGACCTCCATGACTTTATTATTTGGGGTCAGAAGTATATCAGCTTACTGAATAATGAAGAGTTGAATACATGTATGAGGGCTTGTTTCTCTGATGTATATTCCTTTTAATACTTGGTAATATTTTGGATTTTTTTATAGAAAACCTAATTCTTGACATTATCTTTTTCATGTATTCCTCACATTTTTTCTCTCCTTCTCTTTTATTTTTTGTTCTGGTTTCTGTGTTGTTTTGTTTTGGGTTTTTTTTTTACTTAAGAAGCAATTTCTTTTTTTGCCTTTTTTTTTTGTTTTTTTGTTGTTTGTTTGCTTGTTTTGTTATAGTCCAGCAAGTTCAAATAGTGCTATGGAATCCAGTTCAAGAATTACGAAAAATCTTAATTTCCCACTTAAAAGTGGTAGTCTAAATAAAAAATGTGCGTATTCTTTATTTGTCTTTATTACATTCATTAATTTTATTTGAGTTAAATAAATATTCTGCCAGTGATCCCAAGCTAGTATTTTCAGACAGCATGAAACTGTTTTTCGAGTTCTGACTTAAACCCTTCACTTGTAAATATGATGCCATAATGCAATATAGTCTCCACTGCTAACAATCTGATCTGATTTGGAACAAAACATCTTTTAGAAAGTGTTCAGATTGACTAACCAGTTCCAAGCTAATTCATCATACAAATACTACTTTTCTAATAGGTGCTAGGTCAGGTCTTGATCACCGGCTGACACAGAACAGCAGAGCAAAGAGCCTGAAAATAAAGGGAAATGGAGGTCTTACTGAAGGAAAGAAAACAATAGAGAAGAGTAATGGCTTCTGTCTCTTCAGATTATATGTAGCATGAGTTAGCTGCAGCTAGGCTTTTGCAACATGTCACATCAGCCTTACCTCAGCAGCTATAGGCATCAGTTTCCACCAGAACCTCTCTTACTGTACCATGCATTTCACTTCAGACTTGTTAGTCCTTACAAAATCTCCTACAAGGCTTTTTCAGAATCTAGAATCTTTATGGAAGATATAGTGCACATTTGCATCAATTCAGTTTCTTATCTTCTTATGGCAAACTATGAAAAAGCTTGTTTTCATTCTTTTCCTGTCATACAGAGGAATTGGAAATTAGATGTGAACATATATAAGAAGAGTAAATACAACATGACCCTGCACTCTTCATTATTATTCTTTCTTTGCAGTTTTTAGGTGGATTTTAAAATGTATTTTTAGTGGTATGTCAAAGCTGTAAAAGATTTATTATTTTTTAGATTATGGATCAGATTATTTATTTTACCTCTTCATCATGTTTAAATTTTTTTTTCTGTTGAATTAAGGTCTGTATATGCATGTGCAGAAGTATTTTTAAACTTACCTGTTACATAAGCAAAAATATTCAAAAGTCTGGTTTTGGTTCTGAAAAGTATTTTTATCATGAGCATCCTGAAGAATAGTAATACAAAGAAAGTTTTCAAAAGCTATCTTAAAATCACACTGTAAAGTGCTCTCAAATGGAAAGACTAGAAGCCTAAGTTTTTGCATCACAGCCTTTGATCTTTAGATCTTTGTATAAATGCCACATAGTTTCATTCATTGTAAGTTCTTATAACTGGTAAACTCCAAGTATATGCTTGAGCATTCAGCATCAGTTTGTAGCTCAAAGCAGAGGCCAAATTAACTATAGATAAAATAAGAAAGTCTTAGATCTTGCAATTCCAAGTTTGAGATGTTCAATTCAGTAATCATGCTAAGTCTGAATTAAAAATCCAACAAAAACAGCACTTTTCTTTTTTTCTGTTAAAGGAAAAATTACAAGAGAATGAGAAACTTTTCAATGAGTTTTAAAATACTGCCTTTGACCATTTTAGTGCTGTAGATGATAGGTCATTCTTTGATTAAGTCTCTTAAATTCCTATGCAAGGACTGGTAATCAGTATGTGAAATAATATTTTTATTTTTTTAAAACAAGAAGAATTAAAATAATCACAAGAGATTGTGTAGATCAAGATTTTTTTTAACAAAGTGTTTGGTTAAATAAATATGGAATAAACTGATTTCTTACTATAGATGTTTATAAAGACATTGGTGCATTTGCTCTCTAACGTAGATCTTTTCTTATTTATGTTATTTTCATTCACTGCTCACACCCACAGCATGCCAGAGACATATGCCATCTTAAGCTTTGCCAACAGCTCTTGTTCTGATGTAGCACCTGGGGACAATAGAGATATGGGTGAACCAAGGTTAAATGAGAGAGGCATCAACAGGTGCTGGGAGAACTACTTTGAAACACAGGCTTTTTTTGAAAGCAGCTTTCCTCTCAGTGAGAATAGGATGTAGATTCTCTTTACATAATTGTATTCTTCAGTGTGGCAGTGAGTACAGATAAATGTGAAAATTACAGTTGTTCTCAGGTACTTAAAGAGTTGCTCCTTTGTCCTCTTTTTTCACTTTCCCTTTCAGTTTTTAAAAAAAACCCTGTTTTATTCTAAGCCCCACTGCTTTTCTGTGAATTGTTTAACTGTGGTAGAATTTGCAAAGGTGTTCGACAAGCAATCTGTCTCTGCTTCCACTGAAGTCAGTGATGAACTTACCGTGGAGGTTTGTGAGAGTAATGATAAGCCATTGTTGAGTGATTTTGAAGAATCCTCTTCGCTACAATACCGAGCCCCTGTGATAATGCATATAAGGAATGCAAGCATTAAGCTCGATGGTCTGGTTTTTTTTATCTGCACTTTTGTGGAGCCCACCACTGGGAAAGTACAGGTATTTCTTCCTGATAAAACACTGCAACAATGAAGTTTAAATACAGGAAGTATTATTTTTCTCACTATTCTTCACTCAGGCTTTAGGGACTCTGGAAATGCCCATGGAGGTTCAGAACATATAAAGTGAATTCTAGTCCAGCCAAACAGAGATAATAAAACTGCTCTTTTTTAGTTATCTCCTGTACATATTTCAGAGCTCCACAAGCACATCTCTCAATCCCAAAATTCCTGACACATCATAATTTTGTACCCATCTTAAGGTGAAAATTAATCTAAATAATTCAAATCTCATGCCTTGCACTAAAAGGAATTCATAAAACCTTTTTCTTGCACATTTTGACAAGAGTGACCATATCAATTGCAGGTATATGCAGATATTACTACATAAATATATTTAATTTATGAAACAGTTACTTAACTATAGTTTGTTACTGAGTAAAAGGAAACCCAAGCAAAAGCTAAATAGGACAATAAATATTTAAACTTAATTTTGACCAAACTGAGAAGAAACACACCCAGAAGAACAGAAAGAAGTTTCAAGGTCAAAAATGACAGAAGGAAAAATTATCAGACCTTTCTTTATGCCAATCTACCTTTTTAAATACTGTCAGGGGGCAATATACCTGTTATACCTGGGAAGGGATAATCCTTGCAGCAACAAGGATTGCTATAGCAGCTCTGTGGAAGAGGCCATGAGGGTGCTGGTGAGCCAGTAGCATGTGGATAGTAGAAAGAGCCACCAGCTTCAGGAGCTGTATTAGCAGAAGTGGTGCCAGGATTATCCTTCTCTATGCAGTATTTGGTAGACTATATCTAGATTATCGCATCTAGTTTTGTGCTCTACTGTACATAGAGTGCTTTATGGGAGAACAAAACACAATGACCAAAAGTAGAACAATTGAAGATGTAATTACAAATGTTTCCACTGTGAGGCCAGTCTAGTGGTGGATCAGTTTGCCCAAAGGGGATGTGCAAGTCTTACCTCTAGAGGTTTGCAAGTCCTGATTTTATAAGGCTTTGATGAATCAGTTCTGGTCCGAAAACATAAGCCAGCAGTCAGAAAATGCAGTCCCTGGAGTTCCTTTCAAACATGAGTTATCCTATGATCCTACATGTACTGCTGTTGCTCAAAGCTTTTAGATTTAATCAGTAATGTAAGATGCTTACAATCAATTAATAAGCCTTGGTCTAACTCTGACAGATATTCAATATTGAAGAAAAATTTGGTGCTTTATTAAATATCCAGTCAAATAAAGACTGCACTGTTCTGTTAGGTCAATAACAAACTTCATTGGGTCAAATTTGTGCTTAAAGATACTCTATTGATTTTGGAGACTTACCACTAGAAATATTATTTTGAGTATATTCTTTCCAGATTCACTGATTCACAGGGAGTGCAAGAAACTCCATAACTGAGGAAGTATGTACATTGGTTGTAGAAGAGTTTCTTCTCTATCCCATGTAGTTGGTGCTAGTTATGAGACATATTTGTATAACCAAAATGTGCTTTCGTTTTACATAAATAACTGTGGAAGTTTTCATCATTTCCATAAATCTCTAAATCTTTCAGAGTTGTACTAAACCAATAACTTCAATATTTTCAAGAAATTAAAAATTAAATGCTCAAGAATAAGTATTGCTTTCAATGACCAATCAACACCATAAGTAAATATTACTGTTCAATTTATAATTTAAACTTTTCAGTTACAGTGTTGTATTAAATAGGACATTAATCACATAAATCATCATATGGATTGTGAAGCATGAACCTGGTGAAAATATCATTTGTACATATAAGATATAACAATACTTCCTGTGTCATGATTTATTTAATCCATAGATCCCAATGGTGAAAATATGAGAAAAAACACTTACAATAGGTTTTCCTGGACTTATATTCAATATTGGACTGTGAACTACTCTACATAATACTGGAATAATTTTCCTTCACTCATGACTCAAAATATTGCAATTTATGTATTGTTGTCTGACACTGTCTCAGACATCCTCTGTTTCAGATTAGATACTTTAACTTGCTTGTTTTAGAATCCATAGACATAGAGGCAGATTTATAACTGTATTTACAGAGATCTTCTTTCTATCTTAACACTTTCCAAGAATCTTCAGGAGTTCCAAAGCCTGGAAGAAGGAAAGAGTCTTAGCAGATAGAATGGTAGATGTTCAAAAGTACCTGCAATTTAGTAGGAACTGAAGTGCAATGTGTTTTGTCACAGCTTTTAATACCTTTCTTTTCAAGAATAATTTTATTTCTAGTTTCACATGATCTATTAGCTGTTAAAAAACATTGTATGATGACTAACTCTAGTGTTCTCAAGGTGTACATGAAGCCTGTGGTATGTTTAAGCTGTACCTGAGCAGCCTGGTGATGTTGAGAGGTTTTTCACCTGTGATGTCTAGTAGTTATTTTGAAACAGTATTAAATAATAACAATGGCATGACAAAATTCATCTATAGCTTCTATACATTAAGAGAAATACTAGTATTTGAAAAAAACCCAAAGAATATTGAAAGGCTTGTGGCAGGCATGGAGCCCACCAGACAGGTAGGGAAAATATCCAGCAGGTAAGTAGACATAACAGAGAATGGTAATAAGGACACACCAGGAAGTGTTTTCTACACGTTTTCTTCCCTCTTGTTTATGAAGGAAAATCTATAGTCCACTAGAGAAAATCGAAGATCTTGGGATGTTTGAAGCTTTTGGGATCAAACAATCTGTGCTGCTTTCACGCCCATAATTTTGATTTTAATGGGCAATATCTTGCAATATAATTGATTCTGTATTTCAGTGCATAAGTTTTTTATGAAAGTGTGAGACCACCAGTAATTATACAGGATAAGAGGAATAAGAGGAACTATTATTAAAAGCAGCAGAACTTCAGAGTTGAAATCATTATATAAAATGCTGCCACTATAACATGCAACATTTTGCTAAATCTCAGGGTGGTACTCCACATTGATAATACTGCATGGTTCACTGCTCAAATGTCACATAAATAAAAGACAATAAAAAGCAATCAGTGCTTTTCCACATCTCTTCTATGGAAAAGTGCAACTTAATTTTCTCAAGACTGCTGTTTACTTGATTTAAATTTTGGTTATCACTAACTGAAATATTTTGTGTCAAATGCTCTTATATTGTGATAGTTAAAAGCTTATGGCCACTCTTTGTGTACAGATATAAAGATCTACAGTATGCACAATCAGCTACTTGAATGTAATTTTAATATTCTAGAAAGTAGAGCTGTACTGATGTTCAAATGTAAAAATTACTTTGAAAGAAAAGAAATATTCTGGTTTGTTAGGAAGTATGATTTACATGTCTTTGCATTCCATTCTTTATAAAATAAATAATAATAAAACAACCAAAAAAAGAAGACAAGAAGACCTCAGGTATACTTGTTGCCTCATTAATTTCACTAGACTTGTCTCAGTAGAATTCAACTCCAGCCTAATTCTTCTTATCTTTCCCAAGCTTGCCTATATTATCATGTATTGTAATTAGCCTGAATATAAAAGATAGTACCTGCTACATGCAGTGTCTTTTGTTCTTCCAGGATTACAGTCAACAGCATTCGGCCAAATTCTTTCAGCTTTGAAGTAATGTGCTAAACAGGACAGAGTTTTTTTACCCAAATGCAGCACACAGGAGGCAGCCATAAATTGCGTGGCTCTGTACCCAGAGTCCAAGCAAGAGATGGGAGGACAGGGACTCCTAAATGGTAGCTTTTCTCAAACCTTTAGTGATTTCTCTTGCTCTGGAGCATGTCATGTTTATACCCTCACAATCACTTGCATACACATACAGTTAACAGGCAATAATTTTTGGCTTTGTTTACCCTTAATGGATGTGCATGGTACTGTTCCTGTTGTGCACCTAAACTTCGGACATTGCATCTGAGCTGGAATCTGCAGAATTCAGATGAATAAATAATTGACTGCTATTATCTGCATCTGGAGAATCTAGAATGAGGTTTCTGGACAATACATAAATTATGTCACATTTAAATGCTAGCTCATGTGACTAGTAATTTGTGTATTTCCTAGCACTCATCTACTAACTATAAGTGTTTGGCTTGTGTTTTCAAATAAGAGTTTCTACAGAATTGCTACTTAGACCTTTATTTCAATAAAATACAGGAAGCGGATTCTCGGAATACTTCATGCATTTATATTATTTAATATTGAGATAAAACTAGATATGTTCCAATATTCAGAAGCTGAAAACTAGCTGAAAACTCAGTGCCCTTAAATTCTGCAACATGGCATAGTAGCTCCTCTATCTTTTCTTCCTTTCCCAAAAATTTAATCTTCTTGAAGGCATAACGCAGCTTCACAAAGAAGTTTTCTCTGCAACCCTCTTAAACTGCTTTCACCTGAAGCCACAGCAGTAGGCTTCCAGCATGAAAAGGGTAAAGATAGTTTCTCCCACTCTGGGAGAAGGTGGAGAGGAAGATGATTCATGTGGGAACAGAACTATGATGCAAAGAGTAGGCAGATCTTTCTATCACTTCTAAGATCTACCTGGCTTGTCCTGCATGCAATGTTGTTACTGATGGGCACTGGTGGATGTGCAGAAATTACTGGTCTTCTTGGCTGAGGGGGCCTTCAATACACCTCTGCACATGAAATTTCAGCAAGATAAAAAGGTAAAGCACCTGCAATTGTGAGTTGTGCATGAACACCTAGATTTAGATGCCCAGTAATGCAACTGTATAAAAATGGCAGTAATCAATAGATATGAAAAGTGCATTTCTTTCAAAGCCAGTCTTTGAGATCTACAACTAAATTTTTTATGCTGTTGCCACAATAACAACACTATTTCATCACAGTTTGAACAGTATTTTGAGTATAGTAGTCATATATCAAAAAAACAATTTTTAACAAGAGTTCCAGTAAGTGTCACCAGAGCTGATCTTTCTTCATGTATTCTGAATACAAAATCTTGGGAACTGTGAAGAATTTGCTAACGCTGTTGAATTTTTAATGCTAATCACTGCAGCAAGCACAAATTTCACATTTTTTTTTTCCTTTAGGAAACCATTATTGTAAGAAAAACTGGAAATGATGGTCCATAACAAGAACATACTATTTTAAAGCTACACAGCTCTTAAAATAACACTGTGGTGACTTGTTTTAAAATACAGGGGGAACAAAAGAAGAAAACTATAACTTTTATAGACCTTTTGTATTCATTCAGAGCTTCTCATGTTATCTTTTTCTGTATACGTAGATTGAATAATCAACATTTTGAAAGTAATATTTTAATGTTCAGCTGTAGATAAGGCAGTGAATTACAAAATAGTAATGTTTCCTCAGTAATTTTGAAGGAAAAATCTGTGGGCTTTTCCCCTTCATGTGTATTTCTTAAAGAAGTGCAATATTATTAATTTTAGAAAGATATTTCTTAGTAGTTTATGATGTTTTACAGGTTTTCTGTCAGTTCAACAGCAAAAACCCATTCTTGCCTGAAAGAAAATTTTGCAATTGATTTGGACATTGGTATTTTGCAAATAAACCAAAATAAAATTTCTAGATATATCGAAGAGGAAATATAAAAGAAATTGAGATATAAAGTGACTTGCAGTAGATATTTGTTTTTTCCTACCTTTGTTGTTTTTCGGATGCACTTCTAAACTAAATTCCAAATCTGTTCCATCAGAAGTGTCTTCTTTCTCTATGTATTACATTTTCATATGTTTCCTTTCTTGATATCCCACTTACGGATATAGAACCCTGTTTTTTGGTGGCTAGGCACGATAACAGCACGTGATTTAGCTTACTTCAAATCAATTATTTTCTTTCAATTAATTTTCTATTTATAATTCAGACTATGCTTCTGAATCCAAAACAATATTTCCTGTATTTATTAAACATTCTTACTGCATGGTCCATTAAAATTTGCTCAGAATGCATCAATTCATACAGATAAATGCTTGTTGATAGGTCTTAGAACATATGGATAGCTTTTATATTACCACAGAATTTGTTTCATTGTCATTCCCAGATACTTCAAAGAGATTTACTTGCATTTTTCCACATCCAATGTGTTTTTAGAGCTATTTGCTGCAACAGTTTTTGTCTTGTCAAAAATAATATATAGGTTATGAATATCATTTCATTACTGCTTGCTGTCAAGAAAATCAATGGCACATGACTCCTTTTGAGTCCAGAAAAAATTGAAAACCTTTTTTTCAGCCACAGGTTTTGTACAAGTAGTATGGAAAATGTTTCCATCTGAAATTTTGTCTAAGAATAAAAGCATATGAAATATATCAGAATGATTTGTTTTGTAATACCAGGAGTTACTGAGGTGAGATTTTAAATGTGTAAGGTTCATTCTTATTTCTTGCCTTTACTCCAATGAAAAGGTACAAAGAAGAAGGAATTGCCCTTAAAAGGCTTGTTTGCAACTGGGAGACTTCTTGTTTTGGTGGCAAGGAAGAACTGGGGAGGAGGGATTTCTATTTAGCTTGCCTGGTTATTTTAGGCCAGAAAAAGTGGTATCTGTTTTCAATGTTTCTAGTATCTGCTCTGTTGTATGTATTGTATGTTGTCAATAATAGCTCTAGTAGGCAACAAAGGCATTCAGGTAACTCTGTGGTCCGCTTTCACAGTACTTGGTCTCTCTAGAAATGCTTTTTGAAGGTATTACCATCCATTTCCATTCTATCCCCCTTAGCATTGCTCCTGTTCTGCATTGTGCTGAGGAACAAATGAGGTTGACAGATAAAATTTTGGGCAGGGGTATGTGCTAAACAGGGAACTGCTCCAGACCAAATCTGAAACAAATGAATCAACCTAAGCTAATCTGAATGTGTTCTTTCATCTTATCTGCTAATTCTAAGTGTGAAGAGCTGTGTCAACCTAGCTGAAGAATAGACCGAGATGAGTTGAAGGCTGTCAGGATACAGTATCCAACAGCAGGAGTTTCTGCTCCAGAGCAGTTTATGTTACTGAGAATTTTGACATTCTGTAAGCCAATATTGTTGGCAAAAAATGTTATCACTGAAGTAAGGATGTGGGGAGGGGGGAGAGGGACGAACTAGTTGAGTGAAACGTAATGATGGTTTACCTTTAGCATGAGTTCTACCTCCCTACAATTACAAACATAAACATAAACATTGTTCAGTAGGGTTCTACTAAAGGTACACTTTCCCACAGTGACAAAGGCACTGCAGGAAATTTGTGGTGACATAGTCTTGAGAAATCTAGGAAGCCTACATTAAGTTAGATATTTTTTTCCTAGGCCTGATTCCCAGGATTAAAGAGGTGATTTAAATCCTCTGTAATTATGCTCCTCTGTCTTTAGAACATTGTGTTTTCAAGTATTTTTCAAATGTGGGGATGATTATATCTCTCGCATATTTAACATTTATTTATTGTTTATAAGTGAATATATGCACTATGCCTGTAGTATTGTACTGTAATGTTTTTGGATAAATTATATTTTCACATTTTTCCACACATATATACACATGTAATGCAATTTGTCATTCTTTTCCTACTAGTGTTAAAAAGACATCCTCAAAAAGCAGCTTTCCTTGTAGAAATCATTAAGGAGTTACTGAAACTGATTATTTCAGTGCACTTGCTTGTGCTTTAAGAGTATTTTCTGTCTCCCTCAAGAAACAATATGTTTCACTTCAGGCAAGTACATTTCCATTTTGAGATCTTGGAAAACTTAGTGATTTTGTCTATTTATATTAAAACCAAATTAAGGTAGGATTAACATAGTCTTCTGCAATTCATTCCCTTGTTGCAATAGGAAAAGTCAGGTGTGACACAGAATAGCAAAGAGAATTGTGTTCTTAATATTTCACAAAAGTATTAACTTATAATAATACCAGCATAACTCTATTCTGAGGATTTCAACTTTGAAAGTATCTGTCCACAAGGGTATTCAGTACAATTCTCTGCTATAACATATGCAGAAATTCAGATAATTTAAGCAGCTGTCCTTACAGGTAGACTGCCAGATGCTAGATATTTTCCAAAATGCAGCTGTTTTCTGTGTTTAATGAAAATTATTTATTGAGAGTGTTGGAAGGAGAGCTCTGTAAATCTTCCAAGTAAGTGGGATGCTGGATGCAAACATACAGAATTTAAAAATAGATCAAAGAAAATTAATGTTGTTCACAGAAGACCATTATGGAACAAATCAGAGAAAAGGCCTTCCTTATCCCTTCCCTCTATTGGCAGAGTATAATTCCAATTCAAATGTGCAGGTTCCCTTGGTAGGTAGCTGTGTGTGGCAAGGGAAGTATATAAGTACTGTATGGTAGTGATGGATGAGGCAGAAAGTGGTAATTGGTGAACCCCAGTTCAGTCCAGGTGTGCTTAACACCTTGAAAGTATTCAAAGTCTACAGATGGCAGATGGATCAAGTCCAAGTACAGATGTAGATAAAGATTAAGTATTATAGTACACAGTGATAGCAGGCGGTCATCATGAACTTTAAAGCTGATATGACCATACTGAGAGCACAACTGCAGTGCACCAATACCAAAACCATGGTGAATGACTACCCACTAAAAAGTAAAAGAACATGAAAAAAAATGTCAGTATGTTTGTTTCTAAAAATGAATCACCTTTCTCTTTATAGGAGAAAGTAGCTACTAAAGGAAGAAATGAGAGTTACATATCTCATTGAAGCAGATATATGTGTAGTAGACAACTTGTACTTTATTAAGTAATATATGTAGCACACATACAGAAGGAGGAAAACAGCATTTATCTTAATTAGAGATGTATCTCCTCATCATGGAGGAAAGAACAGTTAAAAATTAAACCAGTGTAGCTGACTTGAGTTCAGTATTTGGATGATGCACTGGCAAACTAAAAGGATTTAAAGTGCATAAATTCAGACCTTGGTACAATTTAATCATGTAGCTTACACATACACACACACCCCTCCTGATATATTCCTCACCTTGCTCACAGGTCAGATTCTGATTCAAGCCCTTACACACCAGATAGACATTGTTGCAGAACTGTCTCACAATATTCTTTTTTTTCTGTTCTTCTCCTGCTATCTCCCAAAAAGTAAATGTTGTCACTCTAAAGACATACTCATAGCTTGAGTTTTGCTGTGTGTTTTCTTCTCAATTGTTTAAAACAGTATTGTGAAAGCTTTATTTATTTATGAAAGCCTGAATTATTGTCCTATAAATTTGATTGTCCTTTAAATTTGATTTAAATTATCAAATTTAAATACACAAATCATCCTATAATATTTAAATTATCCAATTATACTTGTGGCAACAATAGGAGGCTTATGAGACAGTTTAAGAGATGTAATTTGCCCTTTGAATCTTTGGTCATTCCATCAACCCTAAAAGATTCTTCGAGAAAGCATTAAGGATAATATGACCGTCAGAAGTCTCTTGCTGCTTCTGTATAAAGGCAAACATCTTTTGGCTTTGCCCTTTTTTCTATAATGAATGATGGAGAAACTACAGATATGCTTGGATGTTTGAAAACGTCATACATAAGACACTAGTTTTTGAGATTCCATTCATTCTTTAAGACTTGCTGTAAGTTAGTGATTAGCTCTTGATGGTAGCCAGCACCAGAAGCTTCAGAGTAAGACATAGGATAACCTTGACTTCAACAGCTGCAGAATAAAGTGCTCAAAAGAAAAAATTATTTTATTTTAATGTAAATTTTCCTGCAAATGCTTTGCTTATCCTCTAGGGCATTTCCTCCTTATCAGCAGTAACAACAAATGGCTATCATTACATACAGGACACAGGTATCTGAGCAACAGCTGTTTTTGCAAGACAAAGGGATACTTTTTTATCAAATGGAAGTACTGAACCTTGAGCTGTCTTTGTAAGATAAAGAATTATCAAATGGATAATTGGAGAATTTTTAGAAAGTCTGGAATTTACTAATCATTGCAATCTAAAGTACACAGCATGACCTAAGGATGTGCCTGAAGGCTTATTTCTTCATCCAGAAGAGATCTGTAGCTGAACTACTGAAACAATCAACTTCAAAGTTAGAAGTCTTAAAATGGATTTGTGCACCAGTAATTGTTGGCTGACGCATTATTATTAGTTTTCTGGTTTTTTCCACCTGAACAGTTTAAACTGTTATAAAATCATCCCTGTTAGTAATTACAGGCTACTGGTAATACACTGTGTGGAACACCTCATCGACTTCTGAATCTTTTCCTAGACTTCTGAGCTATGTGTTACCCTGGAACACTCAGTTCCACACCTGCACTGTATTGCAGAGAGAGTATTTTGTGTGCTTTAACTCCTGGTAATAAATAGCACTGTAAGAATAGAACACTGTAGTTAGTGGCATGAACATTTTATTCTTCCACAGCTGTGGAACATCTATTGCCTAAAGCTGGAAACATATTTCCTGGTGATCTATTAATTGTAATTTGATTTTTATAGAGCACAGCCTCAGAATAATTTAAGGTAGAAAAATAAAATTTCCTTTTCAATTTCCTGAAAGAGAAGGTCCTTGAAAGAAATCTATTTCAACAACAAATGCAAAGAAAGAGTTCTGTTTCAAGTTATAATTACATATTAATAAATTACATATTTTTTATTAATTTATTTACTGTTAAGTTATAAAGTCCTACGATGTCCACAGTTTTAGCTTCAGCAGCCATTCTCTTGTTATCAGCTGAACTATTTCTCACTTTCCACTTCCTTTTTCAGATTCCAAGGTGTTTTCAAATTCCTGCCAAAGCAGCGGTCCTAGCTAGTCTTTTATCCCTCTACTAAGTCTAATCATTCTCATAAAAGGAGCCATGCTTACAAAAGTGAAAGTGGCATGAATGCTTGACAGGGGGAGAAGAGGATAAGAGGACAGTGAAACTCTATTTCGGGCATTAGTCTACAGCTTTATCCAATGAAACTGACCACAAAATTGTAAGATCTACTAATTCTGGTCTGTTCATCCTCTTCCTTGTGCCAATACAGCTAGTCATGCGCTGAATCCAGTCAAGCAGATGTCTGCATCTCTGTTCCCCCTGAAGAAGCTGATTTATTAATTGAAGTCACTATGTGACCATAGAAATATATATACTGACATAACAGCAGCTTGGCACTGACATTGGCAAAATGACCTAGGAAAGAGTGAAGTCTCCCAGGCAAGAATGGCTCAAACAGACTCAGGTTCAGATGAAGTAATTTTTTGTATTATTATTTTTGTAGAAAGCATTTATAACAGTTATAAATGTGATCCTGTGAAGTGATGGGGCTCAGCAGCTCAGTAATTTCGAGTAGAATCTGATAAGAATCTCTTAGGGAACTCAACCTCTTAAAGGATTAGGCCATTGTGGAATACCATCCATTTGTGTCAGTGTTTTATCAGTATTACAGAGATTATGCATTTGATTGTGTCTTAGCCTGATTAACTGCTGTACTGATGAGGGATATTGCATCTTTATGTCCTTAATAATCTAGAATGCAACTTGATTACAGTGTTAAAGCATACAAAATAAACACAGATACTCAAAAAGCAGACAGCATTAATGCTGTCCTACAGCAGTGCAGTAAGTATAAAGTCCCTAGAAGGTCTGCTGAAGGAAGTGTCTGACAGGATGGACAGAAGGGAGGTGCAAAATCCTCTTTGACCAAGTGTCTACCTACCCAGCGTCTGAGCTATTCTGTTGCCCTGCCAGATGTGGTGAAAGTCAAACAGTGACAATAGTAAGAGACACACAGTTGTTTATATTGTCTGCTGCAGTATTTCTGATGGGAGACAAAAATTTTGGTCCTGAGTTGCTGGAAAGGATTATTACTCTTCTTAGGGCTTCGTTGTCAAGTAGAGAAGCAGAGGCGCAATGATGTGCAGCTATCTATTCACACAGGCCAGCTCATGGAAAGGGCTGAGACACAAAGAGACATACTTCAGAATAATTTTGTCACTGGTCTTTGCATACTGGAATAATATTCACATTTAATCTGACATGAAATCACAGACAGTCTTCCCTCTTCTCAAGTTTCTTAAAATTTAATTTTTCTCAGTATCTCATTCCTAGACAAAATCAGATTTGGTCAAATGCAAGGTGATTGACAGATGACACTGACTTCACAATGTGGTATACAGAATGCATTTATCTTTACCACTGGATTAATTATCAGAAGAAAGCTGTATTGGTATGGAAAAAAAGCCCCAATTATTTCTTGTGTGGCTTACAGGAGACATAGGAATATGAGTCAGGTGGGATGCACCATGGTACATCAGGAATTGCCTAGGAACGGTTCCCACAAGAAGGTAAAAAAATCTGAAAATGACAGGACAAAGGTTTGTAAGAGAAATGCAATCTTTCATTAAAGTATTTGACAGGATTCAGGGAAGCACATCTTTCAAATGTGTGAGACCATTGTCAGGTCTGAATAAAAATCAGAAATACTTCAGATCCTGAAGAAATTGTTCTCAATTAACATAGTTAGGTTAATTAGCTGGTCAAATCACTTTTGTAAGGATTACCTTAATGCACTAGTTAAGAACAAAACCAAAAATAATTATTCATAACTGATTTTATGATCTCTCTGGTTGTTTTTTTTAAAGAATACTTGCTAAGGGCTTCCTGCCTCTTAAGCTAGGCCTCAGTACCGTAACATACATTTACTTTGTCAGAGAGCTGAAAAATAGGTTTGAAAGCAAATCTTTCTCATCCTTTTGAAACGTGAGAACTTAATCTCAAGCTTACATCCTTGTCATGCTATACACAGTGTTCTGTGTGTGTGAAAACTTCACTTGGTCTTCTGACCATGGTAATTTCTGAATTAACATGGTCATTTCTTAGGTTAGACAATGCATCCTCTAGAAGAAAGACCTTT
Organism: Upupa epops; assembly: GCA_013397515.1. Taxonomy (NCBI): domain Eukaryota; kingdom Metazoa; phylum Chordata; class Aves; order Bucerotiformes; family Upupidae; genus Upupa; species Upupa epops. The sequence goes on along the minus strand of VZRI01012672.1, from coordinate 38,782 downwards.
AGTTATCATAAGAGGTTTCCAGACTTTGCTTGGGAGAAACAAACTGTGTTTTTCAACAGGCATTTTGCCTTTCATTTCTGATGGGCTTTTCCAGTTATTCCTGAGTGAGGCACATCTTTCCCCTCCTTTGCAGAGACATTTTGTCTAAAAGAATGCAACAAAATGAGGAACAGAGGCAACATTTCTCCACTTCTTCTCAGCCACTGTCTTTTAAGAAAATACTAATTGCAGAGATTGCATAAAAAAGTGATGCCACCTCTCACATAGATATTAGACTTCTTGTAATTTCTAGAGCTTCAGCAGGATAAACTGTGCCACCATGGACATGAATTTTAGATAAGGGTGCAGAGACATAATGTTCTGCCATTTAAGACACTGAAAAAAAAAGACTAAAACAGACTCGAATTTGATTATGCCTTCCACTGGTTTCATTAATGCATTTACAATCCATGAAGTTCTTATGGCAGAATTACAGTTCCATTTTTCCAAAAGAAATTTTTTTTTGTGCCAATATCAGAATTATTATGGGTTTTTTTTTCATCAGGATGAAAGAGATCTTTTAGTATTGTGAAAATATTTTATTACAACATTTAGTAAATCCCAACAAAAGTTGATCAAAACTGAGCCAAAGCTTTAGATTATTCTACACCATCACCATATGATGGGGTCACAACTTATTAATCATATATAATATAAGCAATTTTCCTCATGAAATCTTAAGACCAATGGTTCTGGTTTTATTGAATCAGCATACCTGATAGAAAAGTTTTGTCAAAAATTTTCCTAAGAACTGGTTGTGATTGAATTCATTATTCAGATAGCTTGCTGTTGTAATAATTCCTAGTGTCCCTTCAGCTTAGCTGTCAGTTCAAAGTGCTTTCGTCGTCATGCTTCTGCAGCTGCCTTGCATGTGAAGAACAATGAGATTTGCATTTCTTTTTGTCATACACTGACTTCAGCTAAAACAGGTGCACAGGCAATATGCTTTTACTGGTCTCTGCTTTGTTTATGAGAACCTGCCAAGCCTTTCTGTAAAACAGCAAATAGCACACAATTCAAATATACATAAAAGTGTTTTGATTGGACTGCATGTTCCTTCAACCTTGCAGTGAGATTATTATGAAATAACTTTCCGAATGCCCCTCTTGCCCACTGGCTCTGGGACAACTCAGATGACTGCAGGCAAGAAAAGTCATTTTAATTCCACGATGTAAATGTTTTTCAGAATGTCACCCAATGCAAAAAAACNTTTTTTTTGCAGAGATTGGATAACTACTTTATTTTCTCTCTCTATTACCTTAGCAATTCATTTGAAATAGACCCATTATGGCAGGTCATACTACAGTGTCAGCTATTTTAAACTCACTACAGTGAAGACAGCATTTTATTGGGATAGAAGTGTTTTCAGTAATACCCACAATATACTTGATGCTGTCCATTAATGTTACTCCTTGAAAAACTACTTCTTAGATCTTAATCAATCTGCTGGTTTAAAAGCATGACATAAGGTTTTGAATATAAGTTTTTAAAAATATTAATGCATAGAAAGGTATTAACATTTTAAGAATAAAAGGAATTACTCATAATTTCAAATGTATGAGATAAATTTTTTATAATTTAGCAAAAAATATTTGCAACTCCCTCCTGCAACATTGTAGTCAAATAATGTCTTCAAATAATTACAATTGCTTTTGAAACATGTTAAAAATAAGGCCTAAATAGAAACAAAGATATTTAATATCAAGAGAAGCTGTGCCTTTGTGTGAATTACATCTATTCTCATTCCATTCCTACTTACAATCTCTAGCAATAAGGTCAAAATGTTTCCAGCTCTCAAATCTTGAAATATGAGTTTAGAAATACTCTGATAGTCAAGAAAATAGGGAGAACTCTTTCTTAGCTGATATTCATTGTCTGGTCTTAATATCAGTTAAAGCAATTGAAAAGACAAAAATGTTTCACTATCTCATACTCCCTTTCTAAATAATATATAATCTGTGTATGAATTTATGGTCTTTTATTAGTATTATTATTAACACAAACAATCACAATATGGTAGGATTTGTAAGGGACCTCTGGAGATCACCTAATCAATCCATATTGCCAGAGCAGGTTCTCCATGAGCACAGCAACACATCCAGGTGGGTTTCAAATGTCTCCAGACATGGACACTCTACAGCCTCTCTAGGAACCCTGTTCCAATGCTTTGCCACCCTCTGAAGTAAAGAAATTTCTTCTTATATTTAGAAGAGTACTATGTCCTAGAAAATTCTCTAAAATAGGTCTTGTACAAAGTGTGAAAAGATGCCCCAGAAATCTTCCACTCACTAGACTGCAGAGTAAACTGTTTGCATGCAGTATTCCTCTGGCATGAAAGAGATATGGAAAGAGGCAATCGACAGGATAATATTATTCACTGTAAACTCTTCTGTCTTGTGAACCCTTAGATAGGAGAAGACACACCCATGACTAGAAATAGCTTTAACATCTAACTTGTCTGTTTTTCTCACTTGGGGGCTACGTAAGATTAAACTTCAGTTTAAAGACAGTAACTTCACTGAGTTACCACGACAATGGTACCCAGAGCAAGTGGTCAGTTTATTTACTAGAACCCTTCAATCCATGCAATGAAGATCTTTATATTAAAGGTAAACAAAACTTCAGAGTCTGCAATTTTTCCCTTGCTTCTCTGGATTCCTCTCAGTTATCTATGCATGTGGCATATTTAACAGTAGAGTAATTATTTAGTTTCAGCAAATTTTACTGAGTTTCTCACGTTTGTTAGCTCACGATTCTGCAGGCTCAGCCAGCTGTAAGATACAGCAGAGGTGAAAAATTGCTTGCTTCTCTGAAAAAGCAAAAAAAGAAATTACATGGATTTATTTTCATCGTGACAAGCCATCTGCACTTTCCACAGCAGCTTTCTAACCTAAATGTGGGCAGTAAATAAGCACATTGCAAATATCGACCGACACATGCAGTGAGTAATTACAGCATCAAGGTATCACTGATCTAAGTGGTAAAAGTTATTGTAGTTAACCCACAGGGCAAAAAGAGCTTTGCCTTTCCATTAACACTGGTTGGTACATTATCTGGTTGCATTTAGGAACATGACCCCAGTTAGACATGGGATCTGTCCCATTTGTTGCATTTCAGCTAAGATATAGCATTCTTTTTGCTAGATTGACCTATTCAGCACCTTTTTATTATCTGAGTTTTGTCACTTCAGCAGAGACCTTGCAGTGGTCTCAGCTCACCATTGGGGCAGTTTTTCTCCTGGGTCTTTTGGTCACGGAAGACACTGGAATTTAGATACCAGGGAAAACATTTTGAACTTGTTTGCATTTTGTAATAAATATCCTTCTTTTGTTTACTTGGTTGTTTTACATTATTTTCTTTTAACACTCCTTTTGTTCAAGGAACAGCTTTCCTGTAATTATCAATTCGTTTTTCTGTTATGCAGCTGGGTTTCTTTTTGCTTACTTGTGAGAATGTTCACATTTTTTATGAAAAGGCACACAAAAAATTATTTTTCTCATTTCTATTCTTATAACCTAATTCTTATCATGGCGTCATGGCGAGAAGCTCGAGAGGTGCTCAGTGACTTACTGTGGTTTTCTCCTCTCTAGTAGACAATAATAACTTGCTGTTCTTCATTATTTCTAGATTTACTCTTAATTTCCAAGTAATCTTTTTAACTTGGAAAAAGTTAAAAAGAAAAAAGTTGCCTTTGGTTTACTTATTTAGCAAACTGCTGTCTTACCATTCTGCTTCTGCAATAAAGTGTAACCTTTGCTGCTACTGCTACATAAGATGCAAAATGAAGATGAAGTTTGAAAGCACATAGTTCCAGTCTGAATGGTAGTTTCAAACATATTCGCTTTTCTTGGTGAAAAAGTCCATACAACACATAAATCAGAAAATTTAAGAAAATAATCCTGGATTACACTGACCAAATTCCACTGAATAAATTTGAGAAAGATTATGTCAATAGTGCCTTTAAGAGGTAATGTAGATAGAAAATATTACTGAATGGTTTGTTATTGCCATATACCTTTGCAGGAAAAGGAAAAATGTTACCAGCTGGAATAATGTATTAGGCAGACATTTGGCCCATGTCTGGATTGTTATATAAGGTACACATAAGCTAAAAATGAACGTTCTCCTCTGGTTCATATTATACTTCATATGGAAATTAGACTCCTGGGGAACACTGTGGACGTCTCTCAGATTCCACTCTACTGCCATGTTTATTCTGATGTATTCTGAACTGTACTAAAATAGTTTTCAAAAAACAGATAGAGTTTGATAGTTAGAAGAAGAAAATCTTATTTCTTGCACAGATCTTTTTTTCATAATTTTGAACATGCAGTATATAAAAGAGAATAAGTACAACTTAATATTATATTAATATTCGTATAATAATAATATAAAAATTGCTATATAATCTATCCATATTTATATAAAATCAATATTAATATCTTAACTACCATACATTATTACAGTCTAGTGTTCATTAGTGACTGCTTTTTTGTTTCCACTGCTTGCTGGCCTGCTGTACTGCTTGTCATCTTCCCCATGCCTGGGAACATTTTGATAACAGCACTGGTGATGCACCTGGTCTGGCAGATGCCCAGGTCATTGCTGGTGTTTCTGTGCTGCTGTACTGGACAGGCTGGAACTCTGTAGCAAACTCAAGTCAAAGAAACTATCATCTGTGAGTTCCTATGGGTCCACACAGGAGCAGGGCACTCTAAAGCATCTATGGTCATGCTTATACACTCTAAAGGGAGTGGCCCAAGTCCGTGCTGAAGAAGGTGCATCTTAAAGCAACTGTGACTATGGACAAGAACATGTTGGAGGAGTAGGTACAAGCTCAAAGCATCAGTGGCTGTGCATGGAACAGGTGCACCACTGTGGTTGTGGATAATTTTATGGCATAGCAGGTATATCCATGAAAGGGCTGTGGCTCATAGGTAAGGCTACACTTGAAGCAGCTACATCCCTGAGGGACTGCAGGGGCAAAGAGAAGAGTTTGTTGCAATTTTAATGCCTGCCACATGATCTAAGGGAACCAGAGGGGGAGATTACAAAGGATACATCTTGTGACCATGATTTGACTTACTTATTACAGTAATGACTTCAGCAGGAACTGTACAGTTCACCAATTTAGGTAAATTTTGTAGAAAAATGGAATGCATAATAACAATCTGTCATTTAAAGTGTCAAAATTAGTAATTGTTTTAAAGCTTTTCAACCCAGTTTTCAAAACATACATGATTTCTCTTTTAAGAAAAAGCATGCATAGCTCTTTAAAGATAATCTGTATATACAGAAATGAAAGAGCTCTAAAACCACATTTGGGAACCTACTGCTGTCTCTGCACTTAAGTACAGACACTAGCACAAATTCATACTTAGGTATGGTGACACAATTTATGTGGATTATTCTGAGATAGTTATTGCCTATAGCATTTTAAAGTGAGTTACTACAAATGAGTTTTGGAAGCAACAGTAGCCTGGTCCAATATGTGCAGTCATAGCACACATGCACACAGATGGCAAATCATGTATCTAGAACCTTACTCAAAGACCATGGAATTCTATAGAAATCTTTGAGTTTATATCAATGGATGTTGGACCACACACCCAGCTGTCAAAGAGGCAAAGCTAACCTTTTTAGAACACAAATACACCTCAGCCTTTTTGAACTATCATCCTGAAAGACCTTCAATTTCACAGTGTAGTTGCACATAAATGAAATAGGATTTAACATTGGAATCATTACTGAATCAGTACTGAATTAGCAAATCTGGATGTGGATGCTGTGGATAGGCAGCCTACACAAATTGCTCAGTTGGATCAAGGATATCTGGCCTGATTCAACTCAGAAGAATTTTACTGAAGAGATAGCACCACATAGTTAACCTAAACATTTTTATTATTGCCAGATGGTAACAAATCTGAAGGGAATATCATTCTAAGTAATGCTTTTGTAGTGTACTTTACAAGCAAATCTTGGAATCAAAATCATATACTCATAGAATCTTTTCAGTCAGAAAACACTTCAAAATCATTGAGTCAAATCAATAACCTAAATGGTACCAAGCCCACTGCTAAACCATGTCCCTAAGCTCCACCCCTCCATGACTTTTAAACACATCAAGGGATGGCAACTGAATGATCTCCCTGGGCTGCCTGTTCCAATGTCTGATGAGCCTTTCAAGAAAATTTTTCCTGATGTCCAACCTAAATTTCCTCTTGCACAGCTTGAGACCATTTTCTGTTATCACTTGTTACTTCTGAGAAGAGACTAACACCCTCTTCACTACAGTCTCCTTTTAGGTAGCTGTAGAGAGCCTATATCAGCCTCCTTTTCTTTAGAATAAAAAACCCCAGCTCCCTCAGCTACTCATCACAAGGCTTGTCCTCCAGACCCTTCACTAATGTTGTTGACCTTCTTTGGACCAGCTCCAGCAACAAAATGTTTTTCTTGTATTGAGCTGCCTAAAACTGAACAAAGTGTTCAAGGTGTGGCCTCACTAGTGCCAAGTAATGGGGGACAATCACTTCTCTATGCCTGCTGGCCACACATACTAAAGTATGTCCACAGAGATTATATCAAGAGTAGAATAAGCATGATTAGACTGCTTAGAAAAGGTGTTCAACATTTTTGAAGCAGCTGTTTCTTAAAGAGATAAATGTCAGATACATTTTGTCCAACAAAATGGATGAAATGTAGCATAATCACATGTATACATTAGGAAATGTATGTTAACATTTTGGCACAATATAAGAAAATGTTAAACACAGAGGTTACTTGAAGGGTGTCACATAACAACCTAAAAAGTTAAATCACAGATGTGGATTTTCCTGGCAAAAGGGACCAGGCTTCACTTAACTGTCCATCCTGAATGCAAAGTTGCTGAGAAGAAATGGCTTTTAGTACATTTTCTCTGCATACTTTCCAAATAAAAGAAAGATTTTATACAGCTATAGTTAAGAATAATCATTCATAACTACTGAGGATTTGAAACTTTTGCATAAGCTGAAATTAAAATAAATACTACAATTTTATATCTTTGGTAAAAAAGCCCAACCCATTGCAAACCAAGACTGCATTTTCTAAAAATGTATTTTTCTTATGTTTGCAACTGCAAATCTGCTCTTCCAAACATTGACCTAGTGAATTAATTAGGAGGTACTACCAATTGAAATAACAGAAGCACATAGCTAGATACTGCTTCTTGTCACATCAGAAGTTTTACATATGCCCCTGCAGTTTTTAAATGGTAATTTTTAGATATGCTTCTGCAGCTTTAGAATGGTACTTAGAAGAAGAATAAGAAAATTGAAATGCCTAGAATATACATGATAATTCTTTTTTAACCATATCTTTTACTCCATTTTCAGTTGGCTGTAGAAGGTTTTTATGAGGAAAATACTAAGCTTGACCGTCATTTAGTTCGACTAAAGATTTTAAATGTCATGATTTCTGAGTAAAAGAGAAAAATAACCAGAATGAATGGAAGTTCTTAGGGTTTTGAGGTTTGTTTCTGTATTGCATTTCCATAGCAAAGGTTTGGTAACAGGGAAGTCTACAAGAGTAGCTTCTACAAGAAGCTTCTAGAAGCTTCCCCTATGTCCAACAGAGCAACTCCTAGCAACCTCCAAGATGGACCCATGACTGGCCAACACCCAGTTAATTAGTGATCGAAAAAAATTACTGTGCAAAATCAATTGCAGCTGGTGAGAGGAGTGTGGTTATGTGAGGTAAACAAGTCTGCATACAGCTGGGTCAACTGAAAAAGGAGTGTGACTTGGCACTCCAGGTGTTGGAGTGAAGACCAGGGTGAAGCAAGCTGTTCCTCTGCAACCCAAGATGGTTAACAATGGAGCAGATAACTACATGCAGCCATGGGAGGAAACATGCAGGAACAGATGAGTGCCTGAATGAGGCTGTGACCCTATAGGAAGCCCATTCTGGAATAGATGTGCTGACAGGACTTGTGACCCTGAGGAGAACCCATGTTGGATCAGCCTATTCCTGAAGAACTGCACCCTGTGGAGGGGATCAATACTGAAGCAGTCTGTGAATAACTGCACTGGATGGGAAGGACTCACATTAAAGTTCATGGAGGACAGTCTCATGTGGACCCCATCCTGGAGCAGGGGAAGAGTGCAGAGGACAAAACTGGTGGCCTTGTATGAACAGGTCACAACATTAATGGATGAGGGGCAAGCAACTGATGTCATTTACCTGGACCTGAGCAAAGCCTTTGACACTGTCCCACACCAGATTTTGGTCTCCAAGCTGGTGGAACATGGGTGTGATGGGTGGACCACTAGATGGGGAAAGAACTGGCTTGATGGCTGCACCCATGAAGAGTAGCTGTCAATGGGTCCATGTTAAAGTGGAGGCCAAGCAGAGTCCCTCAGGGATCAGTCCTGGGACCAGTCTTGTTCAACATCTGTGTTGGTGACATGGACAGAGGCATTGAGTGCACCCTCAGCAAGTTTGCTGAAAACACCAAGCTGTGTGGTGCAGCAGACACACTGGAGGGTAGGGATGCCATCCAGAGGGACCTGGAGAGGCTGGAGAGGTGGGCACAAGCCAACCTCATGAAGTTTAACAAGACCACATGTAAGGTCCTGCATCTGGGGCAAGGCAATA